>CAIGRS010210376.1:0-10216 GCA_903798395.1 Fraxinus floribunda | reverse complement strand
ACAAATAATATTTAACTAATTGTTTGAACTCTTGTCGATTTTGTTACTTGATAATATAAATCTTTTATTCTTCATATTTGTTTGTTGTTCTACTGTTCAGTTTTAAGTTAGCAATACGTTGTATAACACACGGTTGGATTTTACATTTACGTTGATTTTTGGGGGCCCAATTTTGGGAGTTCGCGGGGCCCCGAAAATCACAAGCCGGCCCTGTCCGCAATGCTGCACAGTTAATTCAACCCTCGAAGCATTTTGTTTTTCAGTCAACTAATTTATTTCACATAAATATTATCACATCACGGAACTAAACCATCAGATTATTTAACTCTACACACATACAGAAAATTAGAACTACATTCATTCATCTATTTATCCCAAAAAAAATAAAAAAAAACATAAAAAAATAAATATGGAAGAAATGTATGCCCGTAAAAACTAACCTATGAGGGAAAAGGGAAGCTGAGATGCCATTCTGTAGGCGGATCTCAGCAGCCTCAGCAGCAGCGACAGAAGGGAGGTTGACATGGGTGGTGAGGAGTAGATTCCGGTGGATAAAAAAACCAGTTCCACCCGAAGCAATTCTGGCCATGGACGGACCTTTGCCGGAGAAAATGGCGGCCTTAATTCTCTCCGTCTTGCCTCCGCCATTACAAAAACACCATGACTCCCTCCAAACCCTCATTTTGTCCCAACCCAATAAGAAAAATCCCTTAGAAGCTATAGATCCAAAAATGTAGAGCTACAAATGAAAATTCAATATACCCTTTTCTCACTCTAGCTAGCTGAAGAGTGTTAACAACAAATTTGTAGTAAATGTGGGTTTATCAGGTGAAAAAGGATAGCCAAAATGCGAAAAATACAGAAAAAATAACATCTGAAAAAATAATTAGGGACGAATATAAAGCTAGCCGCGGGGCTATGTGCATATAGGGCAGAGTAGGGGGTAAGGGTGTGGGTGGGGTGGGGTGTATCACTATCACCAGCTAAGCAGCCTAAGCTTGGATATGGAGTGTGGAATGATTATTCTTTTTCTTATGCATGACGGTAACATATTTGACGGCGGGTTTTTGAGATTTAGACCCCGTTTGAGCCACCTTATTATCTCATTAAAATGAAAAATATGATCGTTATCCATCACATCAATATTTAAATTCAAATTTTCTATATCTTGTATGGGTCCCAATAACGGCTATATTTTTCATTCTCATTCTACAATAATCTGGCTCAAACAAAGCCTTAAGCTTGGAACACATTAAAATTTTTATTATCATTCTTCTACTTATTTTTAATTACATATTTTTTAATAAAATAATATTTTCCATCACATCGATAATTTTTCTTTTTTTTTCAACCACACATTCTCTGTCAATCTACTATTAAAAAATACATTCTTTTAAAATAATGTAGTTCAAACACGCCACAAGGGTAAATAAAATACTATGAATATGCCAGGTTATATTAATATTCTTAACTTTTTTTCTTAATCACATTCTTATTTGTAATATTTTATTAATCAGAAAACATTATCCTTAATTCATAATTTTTGCTCAAAAGAAATTGTTTACGTGCTTTAAAATGATAGTCAAATATTTAATCGCATTTTTACTTTATTATTATTTTGCTTATTTAAAAATATTAGGGGAAAATGAAACTTTTTACTCTATTTTTATTAAAAGAAAATTGGAGAGGAAATCAGAAACAATTTGTTTTATTTTGAAAGTAAGAATACGAAGAAAAAAGTTTGAGAAACAAATGTGACAATGTATACATGTTATGAACTTCTAATCTAATTATTAAAAACCGCGGTGTGAATATATTTAGCCATACGCCAAGTTCATGTTAGGCCTCATTTTTTAAATTTTAGTTTTTATCACACATTTTATAAATTTTACAATTTTTCGAATAATATATTTCATTAAAATTTATCAAAATCTATCAAAAATATAATTTTTATCAAAACCAAACAAAGGGCAAGTGTTCTAATTAGAAAATTGAGCATTTGTTGGATGCGAAATCCTCTAAATTTCAAATCATTGAGCGAATGGTTCGTGTGCTAATATCATTTTAAGTTGATTCTTTAAAACTTATTTTTGTCCGATTCAAACATTAAAGTTAACAAATGATTTCAAGACGATCACTCTTAACGACCTCAAAAGTGAGACTCTCATGTTAAAAGCAAAAGAGCCTTCATCCTTTTTAACTTTTTTCGCCCTCTTATAGTTATAAAACGAACATGAGAACGAAACAAATAAGATTCTATGAACTTTTGAACGTCAATTTACAGAATGACACATTTCTAACGAGGAAAAATAAAAACATAACACAATTTTAACTTTTATTTCACTCTATAATAGGCTAGATTACAAGACGCCATTCTAACAAAAGGTGAAGTGCATTTAAAACATTGTACTCCTACACCTCAAAATTATCGACACGAGACAATAGTACAAATTTGCTTCTCGTTGTAGTGAATGAGAAGGGGAACAACACGTGAGATCATGTACCTAAAACATCTATATAGTCAGACACTTAGGCTCCATAACAAATTTATGGACCCACCACCACATTAGTGTAATCAGCTATGCAATAACCAAAGTACTGCTAACTGAATGCTAATTCTAAATAGTTTGAGAAACACCCAATGACAACACTACTATTTAAAATTCAATAAATGCGTGTTATTGGCAGACGGGATTGGTCGATTTAAGTAACAATTCAACCTAGCCCCAAGATGAAGTGAGCTAGAATGTTGAGATCAGCATCTACGTTGCAAGACCGTGATGTGAATTGATTATAATGTCACCCCTAAAACAACCCAGTTATGCTAATTCAGTATGCCAGTACAAATATGTGAGGGTGCAGATGCATACATAAAAAAATCTGGCAAATTGGTAGACTCAGTAGAAAGAAATCAGAAGAAACCTAAAATCTTTCATCAACTTGAATCTGTAATGATTTTTATATAGAAAATGGAAAATGAATGAAGGATAAGAAGGAAACAAATAAAGTTGATTTCAACAAACAGAACATTCCCATGAAAATCAACATCTGAGGGTTCCCAACAATTAAACAGATGGTGTGGAAGAGTTGGTGCTTCTTTTCTACTATTCACATGGCATACATCTTTGATTAACAGATAAATGGTTCCAAACAGGTCGCCTCCTTACACAACAAAAATTGATACCACAATAATACCACAACAAATGATGGGACCCCCACATAGTTTGTACTCCACAAGCAGCATCAAGTTCCCTCAGATTTCTCTAAAGCTGCATAAGAAAGTAGCAGCAAAAGATCAGTAAAGTAGATAGCCACCTGGTTGCAAGTACAAACATGCAAACACACGTTCACAGAGAGAGAGAGAGAGATTACTATTGTAGTTCAGAAGCTTCTCAATGAGATCAACATGAGTCATCAGCATTCTCCGACAGCAATATCGAACCAACCCCAGTGCATCAAGAGCATCTCTGCAAACAAAACCATTTAACATTATAACCAGAATTCCAAGCAGAGTTTCCTGCTTCAATTTTTAATGACAACTATGACAATGAAATTGTTGATTTTAGGGGCTTTATGCACAATCTAAATTGGTTTATAGTAATGGATCGTGAAATGTTGCTGAAAGTTGATAAAAACTAGTGGGTCCTATGAAATATGCGATTAAAAGATGGATAAAAGTTGTGGGTTCATAAAATGTGTGGTTGAAAATAATGTTTTGACTAAACCACAAGCTTTTTAGGAAACAAAACATTTACCAAACAAGCACTTAGCTACATTAATGGGAAAATGTGAATTGAGAAAAACAACTATGTTTCTTTCAGGTGATAAATAGAAACATGAGAAAGAATATTTCATGATAAATCCAAGAACAGGTTACTAGAAAGCACATCTTTCTAGATCAGTTTTTTTTGTTTCTTTGGTGTCAAATATGAATTAAAAGGTAACATTTTGAAACTTTAGATTTTATATACATGATGTAGCAGTGATACAGTAATTTCAAAAAATATTGAATTCATATGCAATCAGCGCTTTTTTTGTTTTTCCCTTCATTCTGATTTAGCCCCTGTTTGTTACACATTAAAATTTCTTCTATTTACTTTCAATTACACATTCTTTAATAAAATAATATTTTCCTTCACATCAATAACTTTTACTTCTTTTTCAACCACACATTCTCCATCAATCTACTATTTCAAAATATATTCTTCCAAAATAATGCGGCTCAAACACACCCTTAATGTTGTTCCTAGATTGAAGTTCTTCTATCCAACTGATAGAACCATTCACAAATTTTGCTTCCACATAAAGACTCTTTCATTCACAACTATATCCTTTTTTTCCTGATATATATTCAATGCAATATTACTACACACAAAAGATTCATTTTTAGAATGACAACTATTATTTTCTTCTGTTAAGTTTTATGTAATTGCAAATGATCTTAAAACCTCTAATATTCTTCTATTGGAAGCATGCAATGCAAAATATGTGGTGCATCTTTCTCCTTTTCTTTCTGCTTTTCATAGATCGTTGAGGTTTAAGGCAAGTATGGCAGATAAAGAGATCATTAATGAGAAACCATGTTGTATGGGTCAATATCCTTCTAATCTTTTATCCTTCGTGCCAAGAGATGGTAAGCAAGCAAGCATCAAAACTTTCAAAACACAAACGATGACAACAAGCATTTGAGCAACATTTAAAACACAAAGGGTGGCAATGGACCAAATCAAGCTGCACCAGCCCACAAGCCTTTTGCTTTTTTAGACAGAATTTAAAGAACAATACAGAAAAAATTAAATATGGATTACAAACAAGAAAATGTAAAGCCATTGAATAATAATACAAGAAAAGGCTTTACTTGCCAGTTGCCAAGCTTGGCCTGGCTCACCTGGCTGAAATCCGAGCTCAATTCGGCCCATGGGCTAGTGGTGGACCGAGCCGAGCCAGTCTGCCAAGCAAGTGGGTGGCCCAGGCCAATTGTAACCTCTAATATTACTTCTGGATAAAAGCCACTAATTACATCCACCAGTAACATATTTGCTGATAAATTGGGTGCAGTTATGAACTCAAAGTAAGGCATATACGTTGAGAAAATTAAAGCAAAAGTTTAAAAAACACACACACACACACAAGATGTTTGCACTTGAAGTTATGCATAATTGCAGATAAACCCTACTTTTAATTAAATTGAGCATCATAATCAGTACATTAAATACTAAATAAAGTGACCTCTACCAACAAAACTAAAACCTTTAGCTACAGAAACAACAATGAACTCACCCTTCGGTGTAATCGGCCTGGAGTAAGTCAAGATAAGTATCCCATTTATTTCCAATCACCTAAATAAATAAACAAAAAATCAAAAATCTCTTATTATCGATTAATACAATGAACTATTGAGAAAAAAAATTGCAAGAAAAGAAACAAAAAAGTTTATCACCTTCCCACAAGTAAAGCAACGGACGGGAATTATCATCTTTGCTCTTTAGGTTTTTTTATCTCGGGAAAAATCCCTCGTTACTCAAGACAAGTACATCTCCCAGAAGAAAATCGGTTTATTTATTTATGGGCACAGGTCCGGGTCGGGCCGAACAGCCGGATTCTTACCTTTTCACTTAAAGTCGCGTTTCTGTCCTGGAAAAAGAACAGTGGTGCGACTTATGGACTGCCTCCATTATAAATAATATCGCATTATCCTTATTTGTTTTAAAAGTCAGCTGACACTCCTTCAAAACCCTAACCCTAGTTCTACGTTTGTAAACATTTACAATCCTATTGTACTGCTAGTGTTACTACATTTCCCAGTCTAATTGCTGAAATTCCATATTTTTTCTTCTGGTTGAATCCAATTTGAGGAATCCAGCTTCGATAGACGCAAAAAAATTAGCCACTACTGATAATATTGGGGTAAAATTCTAGAGAAAAAAGGTTATAATTTGATTTTCCATTTGTTGTTCTGATTTAACTTGAAAATTTGACTCCTTTCTTTGGTATTTTTATTTCTTAGTAGGATCGTTTAAATCTGCGGATATGAAAATATATAAGGCAATCTTTTCCCTTTCTCCCTTTTAATATACCCTCATAGCACAATTTTGCTTTTGAAAGACATTTTTAATCCTCCATCTAACCTTAAGCAGTTTCATGTTCTCATAAATGAATTTCCAGGTGAAGGGCTTTTTTCTCATGATTTATTTATTTGTTTTGATCTGGCACTTTTGTTGCCATAATTTGTGTTTAGAGTCTATGCATTAGTGATTTTAAGCTGCGCCATATGATGTTTGGGAAATTGCGCAAGGGCTTTGAGTTCCATTATATTTTTAAATTTAAAATGGGACTGTGAAATTGATTGATGATATATCCCATCTGATGGCCTAAGTTTTACTGTGTTTTCTTCTATTTCCCCGTTCCCATTATTAGATCTTTTTCTTTCTTTTATCTTAAGCTCTAAACTTATGCAGTGCTATTGTTTTTCCTCGTGTCCTATTTATGCCATGCATACATCTTACTATCTTAGATCTAAACTTACACTCAAGATTAGATGTTCGAGTAAATTTAAGTCGTGTTATATGATGCATTGATGTTCTGGTGTTGTTGTTGAGATTTTACCCCTAAATAGCTTTTAAAATGCTCAATTGGTTAGGTTGCTCCTCAATGATCACCAGTTCGAGTCCTCTTAGGGCTAGTGAGGTGAGTACACAACCGTAAACTTCAGGCCCTCGTGGGATTAGTCGAGGTGCGTACAAGCTGACCTAACATTCACGGTTATAAAAAAAAAAAAATGTAATGACTAGGAGGCTGGAATTACTTTTTTTTTTCTATTTCATTCTTCTTTTTGATGAATTTTAAGTTTTCCCTTTCTTTTATTTTAATTGTACCAAGTTCGTTGTACTGATTACTTTTCATGTTGAACTATTGTGCTGTAATTACGTTTTCAGCTCGTGTTTCTGTGAACTTGTGCCTTGTGATGATGACATGCGTCAAAAGGGCTTTGAGTTATGTTATCTGATGACAATATTATTTTTCCTAGTCTAAAATTAGATTAAGCAGTTATCTGCTTATCCTTTTCTTTCAATCATTAACTGAAAATATACCACTTTTTTTACTTGATTTCCTTCCCGATCTTTGTATCTATCCCTCAGATATTCAGACACTAAATACCATGAGATGTTTTAATGGAAGAGTTCATTAACTTCATTAGTACTCTAATTGCAGCCTTTCTTCAATTTGTCTGCTTTTGTTATGTATGGGAGTTGGCTTATGCTGTTCAATAGGTCTCAGGGCCTGAGGTCAGATTCACAATTTATAGTGGGAATCTGATTTGTTTTGAGTTTTTCTACATGAAGATGCTTGTTTATATTAGGGGCAACGTGATGGATTAACTTATTAAGCTCTTGTTTGATTCCCCTTTTTTTCAAAATACATTTCTCTCTCTCTTCTTTTGAACCGCACATTCTTGATAAAATAGCATTACACACAAACCCAAAACTTTTTCTTATTTTTTAACCATACATTTTCCATCAATCTACTATTCCAAAATGCATTATTTATCTTTTAATGGGGCTCAAACACACCTTAATTAATAAATGGATTTGGTGTATCTGAAAAAGGAGTATGAACAGTTGAATGACTTGGGAGAAATCTTTATTTGTTAATCATTAACATTTTTATTTGTATTGTGATAGTTGCATCACTTAAGTTCTCCATCAGAGATGTGGGCTTGTTCTCTTCGGTTGATATTTGTCTTGAGCTTGACAAACCCAACCTTTGATTATTTCTCTTTGAGATGTACCATTTTTCAATTTATATTAATAATGTTTTGTGTGCCTAAGAAACAAACTTTCAAGTGGCAGATCCAATGAAACATATTGTGAAGATTATGACATTGCTGGTGGCTCTATCAGCTGTCTGGATTAGTCTGTTGCTAACCTCGGTAATTCCAGAGAGCTATACTTGGTTGGTGAGCTTCATACTTCTTGTCCGTATATTTTCTACCGGTATATCCTCTTCTCCATTTTTGCACTTAACTGAGGCTTTTGTCTACTTGTTTTCTTCCTGCCAGCTGCCTCTTTACTTCATTGTATCACTCGGATGCTATGGTTTGTTAATGGTTGGGATTGGTCTGATGCAATTCTCGTGTTGTCCACAGGAAGCAGTTCTGTTACAAAAGGTATTTTCACAGCCTCTTTTTTTATGTTTTTCTATGACACTTGTTGCAATATTACATTTTCTTTATTCACTGCTTCCATCTTGTAATCTTGGGAAAGTCGGGGCTGAGGGTGGGTAGACTTCACAAAAGCCGGTTGAAAAATAACCTACTTTGTTTGGTGTGCTTCTTTGGATATTCATACCTGTTAGTTTCACGTTGTAGGATATTATTGAAGCCAAGGATTTCCTGAAGATAAGAGGGGTCGATGTTAGTTCGAATTGAATGGCAGATGTACGACGGTTGTGGTTATTGGAGATTACTTGTAATGAAAGTACTTCCTTAACCGAGCAATTCTTGAGATGTTAAACTTCGGATTCTATTGAGACTACTTTGTCCTGATCTATGAACATTCAGTTTCAATGTTTGTGCAGTTTCTTCTGTTTCCTCAGAGAATGTCCCAGTTTGAGTTCTTGCTGTTTCGTCTCAATGGTTCTAGTTTTTCTCCAATGATATTAAGAGGAATCATGCTACATGTACACTTAGTTTTACCTTTACATTGTGCCATGTGGTGACGTCACATTGGATAGTTTTAATTTTAATTAAAAAAACCACTCTTTGCCAACACTTTCTTTGAAAACAATGATGTTAGCCCTCGGTTGGCAAACATTAGAATTTTTATTTTCACTCTTTTACTTATTTTTATTCACACATTTTTCAATGAAATAATATTTTTCATCACATTAATAATTTTTCCTTCTTTTTGAATCACACATTTTTCATCAATTTATTATTCTAGAATACATTCATTCAAAATAATGTGGCTCAAACATAATATTTTTCATCACACCAATAATTTTTTTTTTCTATTTCAACCACACATTCTCAATCAATCTACTATTTCAAAATACATTCTTCCAAAATAATGTGGCTCAAACACACCTCAAGAAAATATTTCGAGATCATCTTGCATGAAAAGTTTGTGCACGAACTAAACATATTCAAAAATAGTTAGAATTGACGGTCACCATAAAATTTTGTCGTCGATTACTTTTGCAAATTACATAATTAAGGTTGTCAGCATCTTAGAGTGACTCTATTTTTAAGGTAAATATTTTACAATTTAGAGGGCATTTATGAATCTAAAATGCTAAAGAAACAGGGTCGGTGACCGACCTAAAAATAGGGGGCCGAGGTGGCGGCACCTCGGCCCTTGATTTGAATTGTGGGCCATCCAAATCAACGCTCGAATGGAAGCCACATCAAGCCCCTGTTTTTGAGTTGGTCACCGACCCTGTGTGTATAGCAGATTTCTTTATGAATTGAAAGAGACAAAAATTTAAGTACTTTTGTCGTATTCTTTATATTTAGGACCATACGCATTTTCACAGGCTTCCTACAGGCCGCTCACAAAGGGAGGGCCCACATGTACTTTAAAAAAATAGTGTGAGACCCTTCCTTTGTGAGGGGCCTGTAGGACGTCTGTGAAAATGCTTCTGCTTCTGGTATTATATTTAATATTTGATTTTACTATTCTTAATAAATAATTATTATATTTTTTCCATTGAAAATTGAAATAACCCACCCTTTAAATTGAGAGAGTCAAATTCACTCTCTAAATTAAATTGTTAATTTAAAGAGTATTTTGAAGTATAGTCTCTGTTTGGGCCACGTTCTTTTTTTCATTCTCATTCTTTTACTCATTTTCAACCACACATTCTCCAATAAAATAATATTTTTTGTCACATCAATAACTTTTCCTTCATTTTCAACCACATATTTTCCATCACATCAACCAAAAAAATGCATTCTTTTGAAAATAATGCATACCAAATGGGGGCATAATTTTAATGGTAAAGAGCGTCTCATGTTTGAAATTTTTTTGAAGATGCTGTAATAACTTTTGTTTCTATTTTTAAAAAAGGATTAATAGCATAAAAAGTCCATACGTTTCATTTTTTTTCGCATTTTCGTTCTTATTTCAACGTTTCATTACAGAAAACGGGCTTAATAGCACAAAATGTCCCTACATTTGACACTTTTGGTGTAAAACGTCCATACGTTTCCTTTTTT
>CAIGRS010210317.1:0-17357 GCA_903798395.1 Fraxinus floribunda | reverse complement strand
AATTTTTCTATGTTGAATTACCGCACTTAGAATGTAATAAACGGTAGAACATAAAGCAGTAAAGAACACAATAATTGTTCACGGAGAAACCCAACTGGGAAAAGTTTTAGGCGCTTTGCCAGTCAATCCACTATAAACGATTCTGTACTTACAGTCTACCAGACTAGACGACGATACGAACCATCTGATCTCCTTACTGCAATTTTGACAGCTCTCCTGAATTCTATGCTCCCATGCACCAATTCCAGCTGCAATAACCAATGTTCTCCTGGAACCCCACTATCCTATAGCAGCCCCTAGCCTGGTAGAATCGTCTATCTCCTGTAGATCACGAAGAACAAAATTCTTATAGATTTAGCTAGATATTTTTCGTACCATATACTTACTGTTTTGAATCGCGAAAAGATTATGTTTTGTGCAGGCAGTACAAAAGCAATAGGTTGAAAGACGATATATTTGAGGATCTAATGCGCTTGAAGGAATGACAAGATGCAGACTACTATTACAGGATAAGATGACTAGAATAATTGTTAAAGGTTTTTGGAAATTATAACCTTCACGGATTTTATGATACACTAAGTTTTAAATTTATTACGATACATTGACATTTCGTTTGTGAGTATACGAGGTGTACTTCGTATATACAAATATTCATGACAAATTGTAGAGTGATAAAATTAGCGACAGATCAGTAAATCTCCATCTGTGTCATACTTCAGTGATGGTTTTGTGAGGAAATATACTAGAGATGGATTTCCAATTGCAAGTTTCTCCTATTTATCTCAAAATTGTCTTGCAATATTTCTAGGTTAACAACATATTTTATTTTCCTATAGTAGAGTAGTTTGAGATTGTAGCCAAAATAAAATGTGTGTGTTTTTGCTAATTTGATATTAATGACATTGAATATGACATAAAGCCAAAGTAATGACAAAAAGGACTCCTTTATTGATACTACTGAGACAGAAATTAGAGTTATGTATTATATTTATGAACAACATTAGCAGGAAACATGTGATGGGAATTTAGTAACAATGATGCCTTTAACCACGTTCTTCCACGCCAATCTCCTAAAAGTTCCCAAAAAATAAAAAAATAAAATATATATATTTGCCGACAGAAGAAAAGTAGAAAGTAGTATAATAAAAATTCCTCCCTAATTTGTCATTGATAATGTTATATGGTATCGGTGGTGCTAGAACACCAGTTATCACATTTGCTGGGATCAATTAAATAAATCATATGACATTGCATTTAAGTGAACCGTTTATGCTACACAATTACTACCTAAACTGATACTTGACACTAATGATGCTGAATAACATCACTTTTTGGTTGTTGGGCATATAATCCTTTGTGGAATGCAGGAAAACATATGCAACATAATTTTAGAATTTTATTATTTATTGCAATGTCGTTAAATTACTCCCCAGAATGTAAGAGAATCTATTGACAATCAAATGTCTACCTATTGTGCACGAGGTGGCACTACAAAGAATCGGGGCTTTATGAACCATTTTTTACTTTTTTGAACCATGAAAATTCGTCGTTAATGGTCGACACAAATTAAATATTTTCAAGTAACATTTTGTTTCTATTTTGAAGGTGCTTTAAAGTTTTCGATGAAATTCCAATGATGACTAGTGAGACGTGAATTTACCCATAGAAAACTCGATAAAAGTGTGGGTTATTTACTCGTCGAAATTCCATGGATAAATCATGTATCATTATCGACAAAATTTTCTTGGTTAAATTACATACTTTTTACTACGAATAAGACGCTAATTTTGTTATGTTTTAGAAGAAAGAAATCTCTAAAAATTTATCAAAATGATGTAAAACTAAAGTACTACAAACCTGCTAACAAATAATTAAACGCACCAAAAGGAAAATATTGTCAAAACGTGCGCGCGCGCACACTTGGATAGATTTAACAAATTTATAAACAGTGTACAAATTGGTCAAATTTAATTTTCAATCACATATTCCAATAAACTCACAAATACTACACAACTATTTATCTCTCGATTCTTTCTATTTATAAATTAAGGTTGTAACATTAAAATCCCGAATAACAAATACCGTATGTCCTATTGCTACCAATTACCAAAATACCAAAAGGATTTTAATGTCAAAATTCACTAAAATTTTGATACATTAATTAATTTGATACATTAAAATTCCAAATAACATATCCCACAAGTCCTACATCATGTCGTGATCTGAAACTAGAAGGAATTGATAGTTTGTAAATATAATTTGCACCACTTCTTGCAATTCAACCCGTTTAAGCTATAGATTGAGATATTCAATCTTTACATTGTTTTCTTTTATCCTATCTTATGCACTAGTCAGCCCCGACTTCGAACATGTAGATTAAACTCAGGCCGACCGTTCCAAACTGCATAAATAACTTAAAAATCGATAATATGAAATTTGACAAGACTCACAGCCACATATCACAAAAATAAATGTCACTCATTTGCAAACTAGTAAAAACGCAAGCTAGAAGCATCTTTGCTACAAGGGTGTGTTTGAGCCATATTATTTTAGAAAAATGTATTCTGGAATAGTAGATTATTGATGTGATAGAATATATTATTTTATTGAAAAATGTGTGGTTGAAAATAAGTAGAAGAATGATGATGAAAATTTTAATATGTACTAAATAGGAGCTAAATGTATATTTCATGACAAATTAATATATGCCAAGAAAAGAAAGAACTATTGAGAAAGAACTTTAAACCCTTGTGAAAGTTTAAAAGTAATTATATTGGAAAGTAAAGGGTTCATTCTTTTTTTTTTTTTTTAATCATGTCACGATTGGAGCACTAAATCTCCCTCCCCGCCTTTTGGTCTCTAAAGTGCACCAATACTAATGTTGGAATTCATCCAATCCACACTCTTTTAAGCCTAACTCAATTATAAAGTGAAAATCATAGCTATTTTCAATAATATTTACGAGATTGGATGCGTAAATAAAAATATATGGAATAAAAAAAAAATTATTTGGGCCCAGTGGTCAGCCAAAAATAAAAATAAAATACAGATGGGTCAAATTCCATTTTACGTGTTAATTGTACTGATAATCACTAAACTTTGACCTCAACTATGTACAATTAGGTTATTGAACTTCAGTTGATGGTAATTAAGCCATCGAACTTCAATTTTACAGCAATTGAGTCTCTCAATTAGTGCAACAATAAAGAACATAACAGAACATACTGATAATCGCTACGTCATCACCAGCTTAAAGCCTCCAATACTCGATGCTATACTCTATAGCCCATTTTGTTATCTGATAAAATAATCTTATTTAAAGTTGGTGATGATGTGGCGATTAAGTCCACATTGAAGGCTATATCGGCAAATGTTTGAACTAACGCCCATCTTGGCAAGTTTCAATAATTTCTTTAATATCGCACTAATTAGAGTTACAAAATTGCTTTTAAATTGAAGTCTAGTAAATTAATTGTAGTTGGGATCAAATTTGGTAAATGACAGTACAAATAACCCCCGATTTGCAGATCTACGAAATCGAGCGTTTCTACCTAGAAGGATTAGATCGAATACTATATACGCCTCGATAATATATATCAACCTTAACTTTTGAGCTGGAACAAACAAATGCCAAGAAACATCTAGTGAATTTTGTCAAAAGGTGAACATTTAGCATTATTATGTGGACAATCAATAATTTATATTTGTTGTCGAGGACTTTTGCATGTTAATTCTTGGCACTTTTTGAATAACCATATGATATTTACATTTGCTTGTCCATTTCCACGATAGCCGAGTTAAGACAAACGGTGGTGATCATTGTCTATTACTATGATTTTATTTTTTGTTGGCTAGTGATTATGGTTTAGTATGATCTCTATATGTTTTTGTGTGTGTAATTTATTCAAATATACATTAAACCTATGTTTGATTTTGCTAAAAAATAGATTTTAGTAAAATTTGATAAAATGTATAGTTGAAAAGTTGAAAAAAGTTATATTCTCATAAAATATATAATTAAAATAAATTATTAACTTTGACTTTATTTTTTATCAGATTTTTTAGTTAAATCAAACAAGGACTAAATATAGAGCCTAAATAGATGTACATATAGGAAGCAACATGAATGTTCTTTTGCCCCACATTAAGAAGTATTATCTTGTCCACTCGGAGAGAATCATACTTCTCTTGATATATTAGCAAGTGTATAGTCTTATCATGTTCATTGTGGGTAGGAGAACAATTTCGTATATTTTAAACAAGAAACCTCAAAAACCTGAGCAATTTCTTTTTTCTTTTTCCTTTTCTTTTAATCAAACCACCTTGTAGGTGGAATATTTTTACATAGTAAAAGAAATGGTTTTTCCCTTTGTACATACAGAACTCCAACACCCTCTCACATGAGGTGGGTCTCACGCGAGACCCACCTAATTAACAAAGTAAAAAAAACTACCCACCCACACCCATGTGTGAACTGTCGATGGGGATTCCCTGTCTATGTAACATGTTTTTAAAAGAAAAGTAACATAAGCTTAAGAGGGTACACATCGCGAACTCCCATCAATAAAATTATGGTCGACTGGGGGGCCATCAATATAATTATGGTCTATCGACGGCTAAAGAGTAAAGTACGATAGCACCTTGTGTTGTGTAATCACATTGTAAGCTGTTGAAGCAACCTTTAAGAAAATAAATATGTTTCTTCTCTTCAATAGCTTAAACTTTAAAATTATATAGTTAACCAAGTACATGAGATATGCAAAAGATTCAATTCTCTACGCTTGTCTTAAAAAAAGAAAAAGAATTTGCTATCTGTCTAATAGTTTAAAATTTTAGAGAGTATGCCTTACGTGGTATACACATGACATTTTGTTATTAGATGCATTAATGCAGTAATTTTTGTATTGCTTCATGTATCAAATAATACAATGTC
Source organism: Fraxinus floribunda (assembly GCA_903798395.1). Taxonomy (NCBI): domain Eukaryota; kingdom Viridiplantae; phylum Streptophyta; class Magnoliopsida; order Lamiales; family Oleaceae; genus Fraxinus; species Fraxinus floribunda. Next base: position 12,424 of record CAIGRS010210317.1, on the reverse strand, counting down.
CTATGTATGTCACGTAGGGCGATTATCGATAATCTTCACTATAAATAACATTATTCAATTTTAGATGAGATGGTGAATATGAGGCAATTCTATTATTTTAAGAAACTTTTGATTCAAATGAATTATGAAGTAATCTTATGGCCTTTATGGGTTAGTTTGCCACTTTACTTTCACTTTCTGTAAATGGATTTTTTTTTTTTTTTTTTGGGGAAAAGTTACATTGTATCAATTTCATCTAAAAGTACTTTTAATAGAATAAATAACTTCTTGAAAAATTCCTCAAACACGTCCAGAAACACCTAAATTACATGCCATGGATGCCTTAAACGNTTTTTTTTTTTTTTTGTGGGGGAAAAGTTACATTGTATCAATTTCATCTAAAAGTACTTTTAATAGAATAAATAACTTCTTGAAAAATTCCTCAAACACGTCCAGAAACACCTAAATTACATGCCATGGATGCCTTAAACGTCAAAGTACCTCGATTGAATAGTCCAACCTCACCCTGACGTATTGTTGGATTGAAGGTCCAAAGCAACATCAAGAAATTTTCCTACATAAGTCAATAATTGTCTTTCGGCGTAGAAACCAATCAATGTTCCACAGAATCAAAGCAAAGATGATAACATTTTAAACACAATCAATAGTTGAATATAGTTAATAACAATGATGAACCGCATCCTTGACGGCTCCCACTTACCCTGATCTGAACTTTGGTGAAAAAGGTAAATCGCAGGTTATGCCTTCGAGGGTACATGGTGGAAGGTTTGTTTGTACACTTGCACTTAATCAATGGCCAAATCCATATTTCAGGTTTCAGGATTCGAACTCTTGACGCGACAGCCTCAAGCAATGATGAATTAATAATGGCGGTTTAGTGGTAGGTCAAAAGTGCAGTCAAATATAGAGCCTAATTAACAAACAAACAAATAAATAAACACAAATATTAATATATTAAAAATACAAAATACAAAATACAAAAAAGTCATATAAAAATAATTTTTAAATTTCAGTGGAACCCACTGACCCCACCTACCTCTACTGGAGCGGACCCTCAATTACGAAGGAACATGCTATTTATATATTCAAAATGTACAATATTGTTGACATTGCGTAAATGATATAAATCCGTGTCATTGATTGTTTTAAGTATTGTTGAATCAATGACAAAAATGTGAGTCATCGCACACATAATGAAAAAATTGTTAGTAGGACTGCAATTATAAATCTTCTATGCATAAAATAGAGCGATCACATTATATGTACGTTAATTTTTACATCTTCCGTTTGGTTGAAATTAAAATTTAGATTTTAATTTAGGTCAAAGTTAACAACTAATTTTAATTACACATTTTTTGAGATTTATAACTTTTCAACTATACATTTCACCAATTTTTATCAAAATTACTAAAAATCTTATTTTAATCTCTATAAAGAAAAAAAAAGAAGAGCTAACTTTAACATCATTTGACACGAAATCCATCATAGTCATTAATTTTTACAACACACTTTCACATCATTGGTTAGATTTTTAACATAGTGAGAATGTCAATCAGGATGTAGCTTAATTAAAATAATAATACTATTCATCCCCACCAGGATTGAACCCAGTCTATGTGATAATTACATGACATTAAATGATAGATTAATTAAATATGTCATGTGACCTTGTATTTAAATGAGTATATCATTTAATTACATGCAATTGCCATATAGATTGAAACTCAACCTCAGTGAAATTACTCTAATTAAAAGGAGAACGATGCATTGTTAATTTAAGAAATATATATACTCTATAGAAATAGAGATAGAATAGAGGCTTCGCGGGAAAAAGAAGCACAAACAGAAATACAGCACCAAAAGTAAAAGCAACCACCCCACGGCACCCCCACATCCTATACATATACATATTGTAGTATTTAACATGGAAACGCAAAAGTGAAAAGGTGAAATATACAGAAAAATCTCTCTTCTTGAACTTGGCTGTCGATAAAGTAAGAACGAGAGAGCCCTTTTTCAACAAGATTAATTCTTGGATTCATCTGGACCTATCTTCCTCTTCTCATCAGGTATTTTTATTATGATCCGTAATGTAATTTCGTCCATTTTTGCACACCCATTTGAGCTATGAAACTTCCGGATATTCTTTCTTGAAACTTACTCCAACTTTTATTCTTGATGGAAACTAAATTTATATTTTGTTTTGGCCCAGATTTGTGTAGAACTTACAACGGAATTGTATGTGGTGTGTTCATAATAATATGATTCATAAATGAAGGGTTAAACTTGAGCCAAAAGGGCTGCGTATAATGAAAGGGAATAAATGATTTTTGCTTCGATAAAAAGAAAGCAACGGATATTTTGGTATGTTTGGTAGATATATACAACATGCTTCCAAAAAGAGCCGTTTATTTCTATGTTCATTCAACCATCACGTGCACACCTTGTGTGTTTCTGTTGAGTGCTACCAGAAGAAATTGTTTCTTCAATCAGAAAAATGCTTCTGAGTTCACATTTATCCATGATGCGCCCAAAGATCTGAAAAAATAAACATATTGAGAAGTGACGGCCAGTGTAAATTGAAAGTCCCATTTTAATTTTGAGTCATGACTTAAAAGTAATTGCAGTTGATCTGAGGGGGAATCACAAAGTCTCATTTAACAACGGCCAGTAGGGATTAATAACTTCTGGGCTTATTTCTAAACATTCAACATTGTGTTTGCATAGGTGAAGAGGAATTAGAAACTTGAATACCAATTGCTGTGTGCTCTATGAAATATCCGAATTCAGAAGAAGCAATGGAGAGCACAACCAACAGCGCCAAGATTAGATATTCCATGATCATAAACGGTTCCTGGTTCGATCAATTTCGCAATGGCTCGAATCCTTGGATGGCTAGATATGCCTACAGCTTGATGTTTCTCATTACAAATTTGCTTGCTTGGGCTGTTCGCGATTATGGACACAGTGCCTTAACAGAAATGAAACGTAAGACTTCTTCCTACCTATAAAATTTATATATGTTTCTCTTTTACTGCTCAAGAGAAATCATGATTCATTATTAAGGGTCTATAGTCAGATAGTATTTACATTTTTATGTAAATTTTTCACCATATGCTGAGATGAGACTATATGATCGAGCTACAGAACATGTGGTGTTCTTAACATGTTGTGTGTGCAGGACTAAAAGAATGTGAAGGGGGAAAAGACTGCTTGGGTGCAGAAGGAGTTCTGAGAGTTAGCTTGGGATGTTTCATATCCTTATAATGCTGTACAACCCTCTTTTTTCTGACAATGATGGGAAAAGGCAGGAGTTTTTCACATAAAGTTATAAGAACTGATGAGATCCTCTTAATTTATATTTGCTTAGTTAAACTTCTGTTGAAACAATTAAATTAACATAGAAATCCAGTAGAGAACCCCCTTCAGGGAATAATGATAGGAAAGGTGTGTCCTTAATCTATTTCCTCAAACGGAAATAGTGGGGCGGGAAAGTTTTGCTTTCTATTAATCTTAGTCTAAATCTTAAACAAGATGCCAAATGAAGATATGAGCAACTACACTTTTTTTTTTCGTTTCGCAATAACAAGGTTCACCAAACATTCCAATGACTAGCTAAATTGATGTAAGCCTTGACATTATATATAGACTTTCTATTTTGCAATGTTTCTCTCTACAGCTGGTACTTCAAAGCTAGACGATCGTAGAGAATGTTGGCACTCTGGATGGTGGTCTGCCAAGATTGCGATTAAGGTCGCGCTGATCATATTATCCTTTCTTGTCCCTACGGAGTTCATTTCACTATATGGTTTGTTTATTTCTACTGACAACTTAATTTTACTTTTGTTGGAGCAAATTTGAATTGTAAATCATGAACCTAATGCATTATAATATGGCAGGGCAGCTTGCGCATTTTGGTGCTGGGTATGACTAATTCTTCTGATATCTATTCGTCCATAATCATGAATTGAGTTCTTTTTCTCTCTGTTTTGTTACTTACAGACTGTTACTGTACTGTGAGTTTCTTCAAAGTTGAAAAGTTAGCTTCTTCTTCAGTTATCTGAATTTATCTCATCCTCTAAATACATTATATTTTTATAATCCTTTGGCAGGGTGTTTTTAGTAATTCAACTAATAAGCATCATCCGTTTCATTACATGGTTGAATGATTGTTGCCAGTCCGAGAAATATGCTGACAGATGGTATGTGCCTCACTCGAAGAATTCATTAACAAATCTCCTCTGCTTATCAGTATCAATAGAGAACAATGAAAGATTTTGTTTGACACATTAAATTATTATTAATCTGTGTTTCGTGGCTTTGAAGACAGTCCCACATATAATAGGAATTGAGCTTTTGATTTCGGATTTCCTATACATAATATGATTAGTTTGAATCCCACATTTAAGTGGAAACTAGAAGTCAAGCCCCCTTGGTATGTGATTCATCCCAGGCTTTAAGTTAGTCATTGACTTCTTGTGGTGAGGCTTTGGGATCCTTCAGAGCCTCACTAGTTGGATTATGGTTTGATTACTTTATACTCTTTTGTATAAATCCCTTACTATGTGTTTTATAGGGAGTTCAGGATTTAGTATGTGGTGCTCTTTTGTTTTCTTGCCTATGGTTAGTGAAGTTCATTTTTCTACATGTGGACATAGGCCAAGTGCCGAACCATGTGAATGCCTAGTGTTCGCTCTCTATTGCTTCCTCAATCTCGGGACTTCAACACAACAATCAATTACCCTCGTGATTATACAAGGATGTCGAGTTTAGGTCATTCTTCTATCATTTTGTTTCCTACAATTCTTAAATAATGGTGAGATTTTTGTGCAGCCATATTCATGTGATGCTACTTGCAACAGCAGCTTATGTTGTATGCATACTTGGGATAATTCTGATGTACATATGGTACACGCCGCAGCCCTCTTGCCTTCTCAACATTTTTTTCATCACTTGGACTCTTGTACTTCTTCAACTTATGACCAGTGTCTCTCTTCACGCAAAAGTAAGTACATTTTGTACTTTATGTGTCAGTTAATTTTTGCACAATATATCTTAATCTAAAATCATTGCATACTTCCGAAACAGGTAAATGCTGGCTTCGTGACTCCAGGATTTATGGGGCTTTATTTGGTGTTCCTCTGCTGGTCTGCCATCAGAAGGCATGCTATTCAATTTGTGACCTTTTAACGACTTCAATTATAGTAGCTTCTCAGTCTCAAACTCCCTGAGTTACACTGTAGAATCAAAAGTATTAGTAAGAGCTTGTTTGACAACAATTTTGGTAGAAAAAAGAGTTTTGAATAGTGATTTTTAGGAGAATGCATGGTTAAAAAATAGGGAAAAGTTTTTGGTATACGTGTAGAATATTTTGTGTTAATACGTGATTGAAAATGGTCCTGTAGCAAATATAAAATAAATTAAAGATGTCAAACAGACACTAAATGAGGATGGGGTTGGTGTGTTGAGCTAGAAATTAAGATAACGCCTGCATCTAAAATACAAAGTTTCAAGTACCTTGTATGATCATTGTAGGAAACTTTCGTACATATATGGATACACTATGTCCCATATTCACGTAATCCCATATCCAATGAAAGCACTGTATATTTCTTCGAAGAGAGGTGTACGGATTATTCACATATCTTGTCGGATTCATGAGGATAGGAATAAGGCTTTTTACTAAAATGAACAATGTTAAAAAAAGGTGGTACGAAAACATTCTGGTACAGAGATATTTCCTTGCCAATTGGATGGTGGGGGTGGATTTTATGTCGTTCCTCATTTCCCTCTTTTCTCGAGTTTTATTTTCTTGTTCATGATTAAGCTGTTCAGACTTGATGTCTAACTTTTGTGTTTGCAGTGAACCACCCGAAGAGAAATGCATTCAAAGAGCAGGAACTGCAGCAAAAAGAGATTGGCTAACCATCATAGTAATTCTTTGACATTAAAAATATACCATTATTAAAAGTATTTGCTCTTTCTCCATAACTAAGGCAATTTTATTTGATCCTGTTAGAGTTTTGTTGTTGCTGTTCTTGCAATGGTGATCGCAACATTCTCAACCGGCATCGATTCTCAATGCTTTCAGGTTTTTACCTTTGTTACACTCATTTTGCTCTCACTTTGAGTACATTGTTTTCAAAATTTTCAATTGACAACAAATCGTTCAGTTCAGGAAGAAGGAGTTACGAGAAGATGATGTTCCTTATGGTTATGGATTCTTTCATTTCGTTTTTGCCACAGGAGCCATGTACTTTGCAATGCTCTTAATTGGTTGGAATACTCATCATACTATGAAAAAGTAAGTATTTTTGCAATGCCATTCTTATTTCACCTTAAGTCCCAAAGTCTCTCCAAAAAGGGTATTTTTCAAGTTTATGCAATACATGTCCCAACTACTTATGTCAACTCAACGCAGATGGACAATTGATGTCGGTTGGACCAGTACTTGGGTGAAGATAGTGAATGAGTGGCTAGGAGCCTGCATTTACAGTAAGTAGTTTCAACTTTTTTCCCGATCTCAGCTTGTTTACATTATAGACAGACTTGTAAGGCCTTGTTTGGCTCTCACCTCACTTCCTACAATTGTTTTATAAACTAAGACTTTTGGTAATGCAGTATGGATGCTCGTGGCTCCAATCATTTTGAAAAGCAGACAAGCAGAATCACCAACACCTTAACTGTTAAGCTCCAGGAAATTTGATTTTCTAGCATTTGCTCCATACAAATTCATTCAGTGGCTCGCTCTTTCTCTGGCAAGGAAAACATCCTATTGGATTTGGGACTCGAGATCGAACATGACTATCCAGCATTCTTTGTAGTGTTTATAATTTGGAGCAAAAAGGAGAAAAGAAAAACAGAAAGTCTTGATACATGTAAATGATATAGTCAAGCTGTCATTAGCAATGCATCCTTTTAATGATAGAAGCTTTTACTTTCTTATTAATATATTTAAATCGAATGATTTTGAGAATTATCTTACTCAGAGGGTTGATACACCTTTATTTGTATATTAGATAATGAAAGTAGAATAGGGATGAAAACGTAGCTGAACTATGAAGAGGAGACTGCTGTAAATATTGAAAAAATTAAAATTGGACGTATCACTTCGATTACAAAAGTACAACAAAACAATAGAGAAACACCAAGCAAATTTAAGACCTTGTTTGAGTCCCATTTTTTGAAAAAAAATGTATTCTTGAATAGTGTTTTGATCCAAGAATCACACATTTTTTAATAAAATAATATTAAACGTAAATTCAAAAAACTTGCTTATCTTTAACCACACATCTCTCATCAACACTCTAATAAAAAATGCATATTTTTTAACAAAAATGGAGCTTAAGACTTGTAACCATCAACACTTCAGTCGAATATAATAAATTTACATCTTACCAATGCATATAGTAACACGAGTAACATTTTGCTAATTCAATTTGCAAATATCCCCTAAAAAAATCTGCTACAACATTGCCACAAGGATAAAGATTAAGATGCTATTACATATTGAACTTTCCAAGTTTAGAACAACTTAATCTCTATGAATAATGTTATATAGTACCGATTGTGTTGAATATCAATCTATGTGTCAACATATCATAAGTCATATTAAATGGGTTGTAAATTCTTGTATATAATTATACTTGTAATTTAATGCACACCTGAACTGGTATTTAATAGCAGTGGTACTAAATAGAATTATTCAAACCTCATATATAATTTCCATTTACAAATACACGAGTTAATTAATAAAAACTGTAAAGAGGTCAAGAAAATCATTTAAAATCAAGACCGAGTTTTCTTTCTCCTTTTTTTTTTTTTTTCCCTGGGCATTACACTACTACTTAAGTGAGTATTTGACCCTTGAAAATTAGATAACTCGTGTAACCACGATCAACACATAAACAAAACCTTAAAACATGCTTGTCAAGAAAAGAAAAGAAAAACATTGAGCATTTGGTTATAGTTTTCAAGTACTTTACATGAATTAAAGGCAGGCAGCACTTTCAAAATGCAAGGAAACATGAGAAAAATCGAATTTGTCCAATTGAAAACAAGGGGTGTCCACCGTAAATATGTATAGCGTTGATGAAAGACATGTAGAAACTATGTACGAGTTGTTGGGCAGAATACAACAAAAATGAACCTATCTTACATATTTGCTCGACACTAGAATGAATAAAAATAAATAGATGAGGTATCGTTTTGATAAAGTGCGACCATAGTGCCTCTTGAGATAACTTTTCTTGAGCTTACTGACTTGCTGGTAAGGTTGAATAATGAAACTGTCAAACCATAAAATCGAATCAAAATCGTTTTTTTTCAAAATTATTGGTTTGGATCCATGTGGATCCGTTAAAGTGTTGGTTTTGAATTAAACCAAACTATTTTGAAGTTGTTTGGTTTATGTTTTAATTTTTGCAAAACCATTTACAACAATAAAATAAAATAAAAAAATCTGGAAATAAATTAATTTAAATTTTATCCAACTCAATTAAAAGTAAGGAAAAAATCACATATACCATAATAAAATAAAAAATTCCAAATGTACTACAATTTTTAATTAATATCTAAAATACTGTTAGAAAATAATGAGATAATAATTGCTGATCATTAATATTATCATGATACATAGATAAATTTTATCTAGTCTATAAGATCCATTTCATTCCAATTATATAAATATGGGACATTGGTTCTCGATAAAACACATTTGAGTTTGGACTCTTATATTTTTTCTCTTCTTGTTCTATTATTTTTATTTTAGAACACGTTATCAGCACAAACACTTTTATCTAATTACTATTTTTCTTAGAAAAAATTTAGCGATCAAAACTCTCTGCACCAAAGATTTTACCCACTTTCATGTTGTGATTTTTTAATATTACACGTCTCAGCACCCGAATTCTCAATTTTGCACTCAATTAGAATATTCCATGTCATGCACTCAATTTTGAAAAGGCTTTTCCCATTTGTATAGAAGAAGAAGCACTAGAAATTGGCCAAAATAGACTAAAACAGTGCACCACACTGTGTATTTAAATATTGCAAAAAATGGCTGGCTCCACCTGCTTGTGTGTGGTCTGGTGTGTTTCTGTGGTGTACAGTTGCTGTACACTCAACAGAATTCTTTTGAAAATCCCCTATGCCTGTCATTTACTTGAATATTACGACGAAATTTGCCTGTAAGTCTTTTAACATAATAATTTCATTCCTCCATTAAAATTTAGTTGCATAAGGTTTGTGTAGAAAAATTAATCTGAAAGTAAGTATTTGAATGCATATTCTATTAAATTTCTTTACATCTCATTATACACTTTAATTTTTAAAAGAAATGCTTTATAATAGTTTTAATTGCATATTAAATTAAAGTAAACATTATCTTGCATTGGTATATATAATTTGTTATTGTTCTATTACAACGTGATTAAGGGTGTGTTCGGTAGAGATTAAAATTGAAAAATTAGCCGTTATTGTTGACTTTTATTAGGCGAGTATGACCCAATAATGACCATATTACCATATTTTCAATTTTAATTGAATTTTAAGCTGTACTAAACAAGCTCTAAATTTTTTTATGTTCGTTTATAAACTTTAAATTATTCATATTGTTACTCTCAAAGAAGCACAACTCTACAAATAATTAATATTATGCAATGAAACATACTCTTGAAAAGTTAAATGTTTTTAAATAATAGTTTATCGGTGCTCCGAAGTAGTACAACATTGTTAATATTATAAAAGAATATTAATTGTTTCAGAAGAGCATAATATTACAATTTCAATATTTCAGAAGAATATTGATTGATTTTTGGGTAAAAGCAAGAATTATAATTTTCAATATTTTAGATGAATATTAATATATTGCTCTTAAAGAAGCAAATGTATGGCTCCTGAAGAGTTAATGTTTAGAAATAATAGTTCTTTATTTTTCCTGAAATTGCACAAGATTATAATTAATACTCCAAAAGAATATTATTTGATCCTCAAGAGTATGTATTATAATTTTCAATATTTCAAAAAAAATATTGACATATTGCTCTTGAAAAATTAATTGGTAAGATATAACATGTTCTCAAAGTAACACATTGTAATTCATATCAATATTCTAATTAGATTTTACTTGCTATTGAAGAGCATAATAACATAAAATTTAATATAAATTATGTTTTACTCTTGAAGAGTAAATCCTTACATAATTTATTATTCTAAATAATAATATATTATTACTCATGAAGAGCATAATATTATTGTTATTCTGGAACGAAGTACAATTTAAACATTTGAATATTCCAAAAGAACATTGCAAAATTGTTTGACTCAATTAATACAAATCAATATTCTTGGAAAATATTGTGTTTCTCTAAAAGAAGTACAATTTCATATTTATTAATATTCTTGAAAATTCTTATGTGGTTATTTTTTGAAGAATCATAATTTAAACATTTTAATGTAAATATTGTATTGATCTTGGAGGATTGCAATTTTAATTAAATTGCTTAAAAAAAAAAGCAATAGTTTATTTATATCAGTATTCCTAAATGATATTATTTTGAGACTCGAGAAGAGTCAATATTGTGTGATATGCAGGAATAAACTTACTATAGTTAGTAATTTATTCTTCGTTAAGTTATAAGGAAACCTACAAAGTTTGTAATAATGTTTCTTAATTGGCGCATTATATTAAAATTTAGTGACCATTTTGATAAATATTGTTTTGAACCAGAATTTCAATAACTACTCTTCTATTTTATTGTTTGACATGTCCTGTTAGACCATCATTGAATTAATAATGATGGAAAATTGAGAATTCAAACATTCATTGAAAAATCAGAAGATTCTTCGGTACAATGAATTCTTATATAATATTTGTTCTTTTTAGTGAAAATTGATTATCACTAGTTAAAATATGAATTGAATTCCTTATATTTTTTAAAAATTAATCAGGGTGATAAATTTGGGCTCCATCTCTTTCTATGTTGACCACCTAGATATTACTTGTATTTAATAAATTTGATACATATATTAGATGATTGCATGGTGTTCGCAACTCGAAATTTGCAAAATTACTCCTCAAATCTTAAACTATGAGCATAATTTATAGATTATACAATTAAGATGATTTGTCTTGTTAATGTCAGTGATCCTAAATATCAACATTTTGATAAGTGTAAGTTGAGATGTCGATAAATGGTTTAACAATATTACTTGTTAAACGTCTCCAACTAATTTAATTGAGAACAAAGTATTTCTCATTTATGTTTAGAAAATGATATTACACATCACGCCAACATCATATTTCTCCCTGCTATAATTGACTTATAATCAAAGCCTGATTTTTCCATCTTATTATTTTGATAGTGCAGTATATGCAAAACTAATCCACCACAATGAGATGTAACGAATGTTGATAATAAGTGTGTGGTTTGAACCCTGATATGAAACGAGTGATATTTTATAACACAATAAAAATGATTGTCAATTTGATTGAAAAGCTTTCTTAGCATTAGAGGAATGAATTAATAAGTTGAAAATAATGTACAAATGTATTATTAACTAAATTCTCGCAAAAGATAATTTGAATTAGAAGTTCGAAAGATAATTTATGTATATTCAATTACTAAGCAAAGAGATCAATAATATCTTAGACATCAACTTTAAATGCTCCAACTCGAGTTAGTATCCCATATGACAATTAGTAAATGTGATATTTGATGGCACGCTTGAAGCGTGATAATATTCGATTCTAATATAAAAAATCTCCAAATGAAAATAAATCAATTAACAAATATGGTTCTATTAATGAGACATACACTCTTGATGAATATTTAAACATAACAAATTATAAAACTCCGGAAGAAATTCATGTATGATATGTTGAAAACTGAGATATTTTCAATAAGTATGTCATTATGAAAAAAGAAATAGAATTGAATATAGAAAAGAAAAAATTGTCGACAACACTTTTATAATGATGTGCTGCATCATATTATGAACAACGTGGAATTGAAATAAATTCATCGATACATAATGATCAAAGATTAGCAAAATAAAATGATGCGACCATACTAAAATTGAATTTATTAGAAAACTCCGAAATTTTTGAACGCGATCCTAGTAAAATTAAACTTACTATAGAAACCTGAATTTTTTTAATTTACAGTTTGAACATCTAAAGGTATATACTTATGCAAAATGAAAATGAAAAAAAATTAAAGTCGTAATATGAAATGTACGACTCTTTATATAATGAATTTCGCGAAAACTTGTGTAAATAGATAAATTATCATTAGGGATGACAACGAGGTGGGGTGAGGTGGGGTGGGGTGGGGTGGGTCAATTATATTATATTATAGTTAAATATTTAATTTAATAGATTAATTGTAAAATATAATTAATTAATTCATGAAAAAATTTGAAT
>CAIGRS010210308.1:0-10357 GCA_903798395.1 Fraxinus floribunda | reverse complement strand
ACTTTTAGTCCGTGTTTGGTAAAAATTAAAATTAAAATTTTAAGTTAAGTCAATGTCAACAATTAATTTTAATCATATATTTTATGTGATTTATAACTTTTCAACTATACATCTATCAAATTTTATTAAAATCTATTAAAAATTTAATTTTAATACTCAGTAAACAAGGGCTTAACATTTACATTATCAAGAAAAGAGAAATCAAGGAAGGAAAAATTGGACCATTTGTCTTCTATGGTTATTGTGATATTCTCAATCGTTTTCACTCTTATCTTTTGGATAGTATATGGTAACCATGTTTTTTTGTACATGTGACGTGACCAATATATCCGGCACTACTCATGTCCACGTTTCTAAGCTCGTGTACACTTGAACAAATTATTAAGAACACGTGACCTCCTCCGATGGTACGGGAGGCGATCTACACTCCAAAGGTCAAGTCAATCACTAATATAAGTGTATTTGAGTGTGGGAGTGCAGAGATGAGCCACAATAGTATTCGGACATTGGGGGTTTACTAGATAACAAAATGAGAGAGCAATCTTACTTTGAATATGTAAAATTGCATTAAGTGTGAGTCTTTATGGTTGAAGAGAAGAAATGATCATTGTGGATGAAAGGACACGTTGCCTCATCCTGATGGTCGAGACATTACCTCCTAAGTGTCATTCCATCAATCACGGAGTGATGGGTATTTAGTAATCCTATAGCCTAAATCTGAACTCTAAGAAGTAGATGACAAATTGATCGTTTAGGCGTCTGCTTCATGACCGTGGGTTTCAAAAACTTGGCAAACCCATATCCATGTAAGGCATCAAGGGACAAGTGGTGAGTGCTAAAATATCAATCAATTGAAACTCTTAGTTCGCATTTGGTAAAAATTAGATTTCAAATTTTAATTTAAATCAAAGTCAACAGTTAATTTTAACTATATATTTTATAGGATTCATAACCTTTTAACTATAAATTTTATTAAATTTTATTAAAATCTGCTAAAAATCTAATTTTAATAACCAAACAAGGGCTTAATAAATACATTATCAAGAAAAGAGTGTTCAAGGAAGGAAAAATTGCACCATTTGTCTTCTATGGTTATTGTGATATTCTCAATCGTTTTCACTCTTATCTTTTGGATAGTATATGTTGGCCGTGTTTTTTGTACATGTGACGTGGCTAATATATCCGACACTACTCATGTCCACGTAACTAAGCTCGTGTACACTTGGACAAATTATTAAGAACGCGCAACCTTCTCTGATGGTAGGGGAGGCGAGCAAGTGCACCCAAAGGTCAAGTCGGTCACTAATATAAGTGTATTTGAGTGTGGGAGTGCAAAGACATGAGCCACAATAGTATTCGGACATCGGGGGTTTACTAGATAACCAAATGAGAGAGCAATCTTACTTTGAATATGTAAAATTGTATTACCTTCAAATGGCACTAAGTGTGGTTATGGTAGAAGAGAAAGTATAAAATAATTCGAATAATATCAAACTACCAACCTCTTTGTCGTTTAATTTAAAATAACTAGAGGGAACAAAATAAATGGACAAATTATATTATACAATTGTCCTTTATCCATGTAATATATAAAATGGAGTGAGTATTAGATTACCAATCAATTGCAACCCTATGAAGAAAGGGTTGCTCATAAATTAATAATACAAAGAGGACTTACATAGGGACAAATAGACAATATCTACAATGGGATCGGTGAGCATCTATGGTTCTTGGAAGAAGATTTAATGTTCAACCCTTGTTTGGAGGACAGGCTCTGATTCACTGAATGGCTTTAAGATGCTAAGAGTTAAATGCTAAGCAACGTGATGAAGCGCCTAGAGTTGGGTAAAATACTTGAGACCAACCACGCTCAAAAGTTAATCACAATTCAAGAATGCTTAGCTTGGGAAATACATTCAACTTAACATAATGCATATTTAGACGTATGTAAAATTTTGGTTGCACGAATATTTCGACAAGTGGTACTTTCACAATTCTTTGATTGATAATCATAAATAAATAATTCAAAAAAGACTTACATAGAGACAATATCAACAATGGGATCAGTGAGTATCTATGGGTGTTTGGAAGACAAAATAATGTTCAACCTTTGTTGGTGGCCATTACTATGGTTCAATGAATTCTTCGAGTTTTCCTCCTCCGGACTTTAATATGTACCCTACCCTACCTGCTCTTTAGATCACGTGCCCACTTATAATTCTATGTTGTCCATTAAATATCATATTTTTTGACAAAATTAATGATTTTATAATTGGTCCAATTCTGTAATGTCTCTTATCGTACTTTATATTACATTATATATTAATTAATAGGTAGATTGAACTGTTTAAAAAAAATAAAATAAAAAGAGGGTAAATTGCACTGAGGTTCCAGACTGACAATGGACTTTTGATTTTTAGCACGAAGAGTTTCAAGCCTTTCAAATGTCTGCAACTGAGATCCGTTTAATACAAAAATCATCAATTTAACAGTTAAATTTTCAATTTTTAGGGTTTAAAATTTTGAGACTCTTGGTGCAATTTACCCAAAAGAAAAAAAAAAGTTAAAATCGATCTTATTCAAATGTGTAAATACCATATGCTAAATAGTACAACTTCTACTCTTCCAAGTCAATGAAAACGCTAACGTTTGGCAACTTGCAAACTCTACGTACCTTGTAGTTGAATTTTACTTAATTAAAATGACCGATAATAGCGAGATTTAATTTGAAAACTTTTGTTAATATACTAGTTTAGAGCCCGTTTAGTAGAGCTCAAAAGTCGATTAAAATTGAAAATATAGCAGTTATTGAATTTCACTCGTCTACCAAACACACACTTAATTTTATGGAGTTAGAAATTCATGGCTCCCATAAATTTAAAACAGTGTATCTTTTCAGGGCCAATGATGATTTAAGGGAGATTTAACGCAGTGAGTGATGGAACAACTTTGTACTTAGACAATAAATTAAATATTAATGTTACAATTTTATGGAAATATTTCCTTAATGTCTTGGTTTTTAATTAATTTAAGATAAAGTTTTTCGCGATAATAATTACATACAAAGGATTTAGTTTTCCAATTAATTGGTAGTGGATTGAAAGTCAATGAGAGTGTGATTTTGTGATAAGAATTTAATGCATGTTGGACTTGACTTGTGATTTAGGAGGAGACTTAATTTTTATTGGCTGTTGGATTCATGCTTCCTCCCCTTAGTCAATAAATGGCCCATACATCATTGCCGTGCTTGAATCTTGATGTGCGCCTGAAACTATAGATACACGATACGACTACAAATTGATACAAATTTAACGCGGATATGAAAGTCTCGTTTTCCTGTTTAGGTTGCTTTCAATTTGACCTAAGTAGACGTCGTGACTTCAAATTCAATCATAACAAAATAAAGCTATTTAATTTAAGTGGTGCTCTAATATTAAACGATCACGCTACATGTATGGAATGAAGGCTCACGGATGTTTCACCGAATGATATGGCATGTAAGGCAATTTAAAAAATAAAAAGCAAAAGCAAAATGCGTTCCATTTCTAATTATCATTCATTTCTCCATTTGAAACCCTAGAAATCGCCTCATTCTTCTCGACCTCCGTCTGGCGACGAACAGTCACCTAGGTTGTAAACAATTTCCGACCGAAGCCTATCTTGCTGCCCCTTTTCCTCGGTTTTAAACCCTGTAAACCATCTATGCCCGAGTCGTCACCTAGGTCGACAACCGTTGTACTCATCTCCACACCATGCCATCACCTTCGTAAACAAACGTCGCACTCATCTCCACCTTCGGTCATCGCTTGATCAGTCCACAACAGCCACCTCATATCCACCTCCGTCCGACTACGAACAGTCGAAGAAAACATTTGTGGGTATACTGTGTAAACACTGTACATGAGAAATATGTTTTTGACTTATAACGTGTCGAATACTTTGTAAAATATGAATGCATATGTGGAATTGGTGGCATTTGGTAGAAGATATGCTACTGACCCTATACTGTAATGTTGGAAGAACACTGTTGGTGTACGTATTGATGTTTAGAGTAGATGAAAAGGGGTGGAGTTGCTTTGAAAACTACGGCAATTACAATGAATTTCTCTCCATTTTCTTAGTTTGTGTAGTAATAACATTAGAATTATTAATTGGTGTATAGCATATTTAATTGACTTGTTGAGATTTAACATAAGTTTGTCCATTAATGAATTAATATGTTATGCGTCACGTGTTTTTAGTATAAGATGAATACCGATACTCATAACGGGGTTGTGCTACAAGTACATTGAGGTGTACATAGGGGTGTCCATACCGGCACTCCCTCCAATAGGGGGATGCACACTCCAATGTACACTTAGCATTTTTCCTCATAACGACGTGTCATATCAATTTATTGATGGATAAAAAAGTTTAGTTCAAATAGAATATTCATTATTGTTCTTCATTTAATTTATTTTCCAATTATTGAGAACTTCACTTTCCATCTAAAAAAGTTTGGTAGCAAATATTCATTTACCCTTCTGTAGGATAATTATAATTCCACGAACGTCTTATCCATTCTCTTTTGAGTTATAGCATCAAACACGTTCAAATAGAAAATCCATTCTTGAGTTTAAGAATAATCATAGCTCGATCAATTATGTAGATGTAACCATCTACCACTAAATTATATGATCATGCATATTGTCCAGAAGTATAAGTAAATAATTCTAACAAGCCAACAAGCCATAACACACAAAAGTTTACCTTTGAGCTAGAATAAATCGCTAGATCAGAACTACTCGATTCTTGATTTTAAACTTGAGAACAAAATTAATTTTAACTGAACCGAACCGAACCGAACTAGATAATCTAGCCCAATCTTATCCGGTTTGAGTGATGCCACATAAAATTGCCCACTCCCACCCACCTAAAAGGCCACTTTGTTTTTCCTTTTCCAAATTTCCAAAAGAGAGAGGAAAAAAAAAAAAAGGAAAGAAAGAAAGATTTGTACAAAGAAGACAACTGTTCTATCATATCATGGAATCTTAAAGTGGTAATGATCTTATCTTTGATTTGAAGTTGAACAAAAACAACCCTAATACAGATTTTAAGATTACAAGAAAAATCTGGAATAATTTCCCTCAATTTATACTATTATATAATTAATAATACACTCATATTCACTTTACTTAAAAAAAAATAAAAATAAAAATAAAAATGAAGAACCAATCATATTTAACGAGACTAGACAAAAAGCTTGGAACAAAAATTTTCACTTATGTTCTTTAACACTATTTGATATCGTCTAATCCATTGGCCTTTTACTTTTCAGATCCAATGGCCTGGATTTACAAAAAGGATGAGCCTAAAATGCTAATATCGTTATATTGTCATGAATATGAATTATGACGTAATATCTTCGTCAGATTTTAATTTTTCTTTTTTACTGATAATCCCGCTGCTATTTTGATTTTTGAACAAGGGGCTTCAAATGCTGCATCTCTTCTGTTCTTCCCATGAATTTCTTCCCGTATGTATTGTTTTCTGGTTAGGAGGATCACTTGAAGATCGCCATAGCTGGGAAAGTTCTGTAAATCGAGAATAAAAATATCGATATTAGTCGTTGACGTCGACTCATTAAAAATTCTATCCACCACCAGAATTTTAATGTACCTTTCGACGAAGAGTTGTAGGATTTCTTGCAATGAAGAATGGCGCCTTGGATTCCGTCTTCGTGTTGTTGCAATAGGGAACCATCCCTCCGGCTAATTGGCGACGGTGACATTCCGACAGCAGCGGAGGCCGATCGGCTTTTTCCTAAGTGCTTAGTTACAATCTTGAAATTACCCACTCTGCTGCTCTGCGATAGATTTACAGTCGCCGTCACCGGGGAAGATAACGGCGTGACGGAATTAGAGAACTTTGATTTTTCATTTTGTCTCTTTGATACCTTGATATACAGAGGCTTTATCAGCTTTAAATACTTGGGGACAGATTGCTTTGGTTTAGCTACTGTGGAGGTCTCATCGGAGGATTCTTTCATCAATTTGCTTCTCAAACTGTTATCTCTGGTTAAACATGGGGAAACTGCAGCTTCAGATTTGCATTTCACGGAAAAGCGTTTGCTCTGTTCGTTTTTGGATGATCTCGAGAACCGAGTTGATGGACTCGCCGGTAACTCGTCGCCGGACTCACTTTTCCCCGCCTTTCTAAACCCCAGCATGAATACTTTAAACATCGGCCCTGATTTCAGTAACGAAATCGGAGACGATAACAGCTTTGAATCAGATTCCATTGATAAATTTTTCTCGGTCATGAAAACATCTCTCGGAGATTCAACGAAATGAAACTCCTTTTTTGTTTCTTCGTTATTGGTGTAACCAGGCGATTTCAAGACCAAGTCGAAGAACGATTCTTCGCCATCGGTTTCCACGTCGGAGCTATTTCTAAAGGAATCTCCGGTGACATTCCGCCAGAACTTGAAAATGCTTAAAGATTCCATTAAAAGGTTATGCAAAGCAAGATGGAAGTGATAGCGAATAACAGTAAGAATGGTGGGTGCATATAAAGAGGTAGGATTTTTATTAATGGCGTTGGGGTCTGGAAAAAATACTGAGAAAATGGTGCTTTGGGAAAGTAGAGGTTGAAGAAGGCTTTTATGCAGGTTGGTGCCTGGGTGGGTGAGATTGCGAGGAGCGGGGTGGTGGGTTATTAAGGCTTTGTTTGTCTCGTGGTCATTTATTTAATATTATTTTAATAATTTTAAGTTTTTGCATGAAATAGATAAAATAATTTTGAAGCCCACAATTATGCCCAGTTGGTACAGATTAAAATCAAATTTTCATCTAAATCAAAGTCAAATAATTAATATTAACTACATTTCTCATCGATCCCACAATTTTTCAATCACACATTTCAAAAACTTCTATAACAATCTACTAAAAATCTAATTTTAATCCCCAACGAACACTCTCTTAGTAGTAAAACCTGAGAAATGAATTAATCTATGTTCAAATCACTTCATCTACACATTTCGTGAGATTCACAAATATTACTAACTTATCACTCATTTATTTATAAAGAAAATAGCTTACAAGCACTTCTCAAACATGTTTAGTCGATCTTTAATTTTCCATTATAGTTGCAAATCCATTTTCAAAGATGATTTTTTTCACAATCGCCCTTTTTTCTTTTTGTTAACTTGGGCTGTTACCAAGAAATCTAAAGTGTATGTTTTCACATGAATTACGGGACCTTTTAAAGAATGCTTGGAGATTCCTAAAGTGGATACTGATTTTGTAATAAAGATGAAAATTTAATGACAAAATGCTATTTGGATAATAAATAAAGCTCATATTTGGTACACATTAACGTCATATTCGGTATGGATTAAAATTCAGTTAAAATTAAAAATATAGCCGTTATTAGGTATCATTCGTCTAATAAAAGTCAATCATAACGACTAATTTTTCAATTTTAATCCGATTTTAATCTATACTGAACAGGCCATAAAATTTTTATTCTCATTTTTAACCACACATTTTCAATAAAATAATATTTTACATCACATCAATAACTTTTCGTTCTTTTTTAATCACACATTTTCCATCAATTTACTATTCCATAATGCATTTTTTCAAAATAATGTGGCTCAAACACACCCAGAGTACCATTAATGTAATGTTTTCCAAAATACATATGAAACTACTATTTTTTCGCATTTCAAAATTGACCTTCAAAAGTAAGAAAACGGTGCTTAAGAACAATGGTTTTGATTTTTTCGATTCTTTCTTGTTTATAAGCACTAAATAATATACATTCAAATGCTTTTCCAACTTGAACTCCTCCGCTCTTTGAATAATCAAAATATGAAAAGTTAAGTCAAATTGAAATGAAGGTTAAAATATATTGTGATGGTGGTAGTTTATAGTCGCAAAATGACGAGAAATCAAAACATTTATGCTGATAATTTTTAATAAGTTGTCTTTAAAAAAAAACTCCAAATTCATCTTACACAACTATATGGTTGAGTTAGCTTATTGATTTAGTTGTAGAGACAACAATGATATTGGCAATTTCTAAGTAAATCGAAAGCTTTTTGGACCCAAAAAAAAAAACCTTAAAAATAATATTCACAAAAGAAGGCCTTTTAGGAAAAATCATCGCAAGAATTTTAGTTCATGTTTGACAGAGATTAAAATTAGGTTTTTAGTAGATTTTGATAAAAATTGATGAAATGTGTTGTTAAAATTAATTGTTGATTTTAATTCAAATCAAATAGGAGCTTAATTCTTCCTCACTTGCACAAACACATTATTGGGGTATAATTAATAAATTTGTATTTATATAATGTGAGTGGTTATGAGTGGTGAAGACAGGACAATAATCAAGAGAAAAAGAAAAAGTTAAAATATAAATAAAATTAAAATGCTGCCAAATAAATGCTGTATAGAGGCAGACTATTAGAAATAGAGTACAGACAGAGATGGTGCAGTGCACCCTAGATGGAGAGGTCAGACTTTTCAATTTTGAAAAAGGGGTCCAAAGTTCTTTCTGGCGGGCTGGTTCATGAGATGCTGCCCTCACCAATCACGTCACCCAATGCCTGAACAAAAATTTTGGGCGTAATATTCTTGATAAGGACACACTAAAAAATATTTTTCAGTGTTTGAATAACGTTATTTTAAAGATTGAACCCCAATTTTGAGGTCCCTCACCGTCCCGCCCTTAGAACATCGTGCAGGAAGTAAATCACGGAATGTGTCTCAACAGGTCAGGGTACAAGAGCTGCTTACTGGTGCCCACAGAGAGTTCAATTTCAAACTTTGTTAGAGGCAAGAATCGAATCATCACACTACGGCTGCCAACTCAGCTGAGACTACCTCACTTTTTTCCTTTGCACCACTGAGTTATGCCCCAAGGGCTAGAAGAATGTATTTTAAAATATTAGATTGGTGGAGAATGTATGGTTGAAAAAGAAGAAAAATTGATGTGATAGAAAATATTATTTTATTAAAAAATGTGTGATTGAAAATAAGTAAAAAAATGAAAATGAAAATGAAATTTTGTACCAAACATATGCTTAATTGGATTACATAAATAATAAATTATCACCAACGAAATTTATGCTTTAATCCAATAAAAGTGATTATAAGCGGTTTAAATTATAAAGTAAAAAAATTTGATAGAAAAGATAATAGTATTTGTAGATTTTTTGAAAAGTATGAATGAAAAACAACATAATTCCTTATAAACAATTTATAAATATGAACAAAACATATGTTAATATACTTAAAAGATTAAAATGTACAAACGACGATATGAACTTTACCTCACATATCAAAATCTTATATGAACTCAGTCTTGTGTCAAAATTATACAGAGCGTGTTTGGTGCACATTAAATAAAATTTGTAAAATGACAAATATACCATTTTATTTAATTAAAAAAAAAGAGAAAAGAATAAATAAAGACTTAGAGTGTGTTTGGTGCACATTAAAATGAGATAATGCATTTTTTTGAAATGATGTGATGAGAAATATGTGGTTAAAAAGGAAGAAAAAGTTATTGATGTGATGAAAAATATTATTTTATTAAAGAATATATGATTATAAATGAGTAAAAGAATGAGAATGAGAAAAATAATGTGGGACAAACAGGGCGAACTCATAAATTTATGTAACATCCATATGTGAATTACCTTCTTGTGGTCAATACCAACGAAAATAATCCACTTGGCAATAACATGGTAAACATTTGACAAGTTATTTATGTGAATAGTACAAGAACTTTATCACTTATATATCTCATGTTTGATACATATAATCTTTCAAAATTGAAAATACATTCTTTCAAAACTCATTTTTAGAGTGCGTTTGATGCACATTTTATATGAGAGAATGCATTTTTTTTATGTGATGGTGAATATGTGATTGAAAAAGAAGAAAAAGTAATTGGTGTGATGAAAAATATTATTTTATTGAAAAATGTGTAACTGAATATGAGAATGAGAATGTGGCTCACACATTGTTGGGATTTCAGTTTTTCTAACACACATTCTTCAATAAAATAATATTTTCCATAACATCAATAATTTTTCTTTACTTTTCAACAACTTATTTTCTATCATATCACTATTTAAAATATATATATTTTTTTTCAATAATATCCATCAAATACATCCATAAGAATGATTCATAAGATTTTTCAAATATGGGGTGTGATTGAGTCACATTATTTTGAAAGAATGTATTTTTGAATAGTAGATTGATGGAGAATGTGTGGTTGAAAAAGAAGGAAAAGTTATTGATGTGATGAAAAATATTATCTTATTGAGAAATGTGTGGTTGAAAATGAGTAGAAGAATGAAAAT
>CAIGRS010210305.1:0-16865 GCA_903798395.1 Fraxinus floribunda | reverse complement strand
TTTTTAAATTCGGCTACGTTAATTTGTAAAAGTTAAGAATGAAAATATCGTTAGTTGTATTTATGTAGTTTTGTTGTAAATGTTAAAAAATTTAATTATGGTACGAAACCGAATCGAATGGAACCGAACCCGAACGGATCCATTTATTAAATACTCGAAAATTTTGGGTCGGGTCGGTTCGATTCTCTTCATAATCGAACCGAACCGACCCATGTTCAGCCCTAGACACGTTGCATCATTTTTAATTAAAAAGTCACACTATGCCCCCGTTTGGTCCCCATTTTTTCTATTACATTACATTAATTTTCTCTGTTTTCATTTCAACTACACATTCATCAAATAAAATAATATTATACATAAATTTAAAAATTTTCATTACTTTTTTACCACACATTCTCCCATCAATCACTATTCCAAAAATTTTCAACACCCCAAAATGGGGGCTAAACGGGGACTATGCCTAATATGGTTGTTTCAATTTGATAATATTGTATATGTTTTTATTTATTTTTTTGCAAATATGAATAAAAATCAATGTGTTATATATTGTGGAGGCAAATAATATAAGATAACGAATATAAAAATTTGTGCGCCTGCTCCTTTTTTTTTTCTTTCCTTTTTGTTGCTGAGGATGATCACTCGTCGTATCACGTTCTTTGTCTTGGATATCAAGAGCCTGTAGAGATTAAAATCGGATGAAAATTGAAAAATTAGCCGTTATTGTTGACTTTTATTAGACGAGTGAGATCCAATATCGACTATATTTTCAATTTTAATTGGATTTTAATTGTTACCAAACAGGCTCCAATTAAGATACTCGATAAGAAATTGACACGCATGCTCTGCCACTTTTTACTTAGAAGGTTACACTACATCATTTGAATTTTTGTAATAGAATATTTTTGCTTAAACTTGTAGAAATATTTTAATTGATATTAAGATCTTACTCCCTACTCTTCTTTTCGAGTTGGACATGAATTAATAATCTCCATTTAAAAGTCACACACTGTGTTACTTTTTAATTAATAGGTCATGCAGTGTCTAATATTGTTGCTTCTATTTGATAATAATGTATATTGCTGTGTTATTTGCATATATGAATGGATGTTGTATATTAGAAAATGATAAGATGTGTCACTTTTCAATCAAAATATCAAACACTGCAATATTGTACATTAGAAACTGACAGGCTACCTGACTTTACAATTAAAAGGTCACATGAAGATAACTTGAAATAATCGTTTGTTTAGGAACTAATTTATTTATTTGGATAAACCCGGTCTTATATTAAAATGGAAACCCATGCTTTGTGAAGAAATAATTTAAATTTATTAAAACCAATGTTATTAAAATCGAATCTAATTGGCTGGTTCAGTTGAAAAAATCAACCAAAAACCGGCCTGATTATAACAAGAAAACCACATAACAAAAATCGGTCAATTAATCGAAAAATAGGCCAATTAAACCGAAAATTAGGAACAAGTGATGGCCGAAAACAATTTGGCTGATTCTCAAAACTTATTTTAAACAAAATTATAGAATAAAGAGTTTAAAGCATTTCCAGTCGTGATGTAAAATATATTTAAATTGTGATTTAAATCTTCAAAGTGATCGAAAACTTCTCAAATGGATAGAAGCAAAGAAAATAAAAATTGTAATTTACAATAGAAAAGGTAAAAAAAGATGTAAATATACAGCTTTTTTATGTCCGTAAAAGCCAAAGTGGATTTAGATCTTCCAATATGAGCGAAATTTAAATTTAGACCCATAGAGATGTAAATGAAAATACAATAATGATTTTGAAGATATCAATTTACACAATGATTGGAGATGCTCTTACATAGGAAATTTACAATCCATTTACCCATTTTTTCCATCCCTTGAAACTCTTTTATATCCATTTCTTCAATCCCATAATTGATATACTTTCGATGTGGGGTTGCAAACACCAATACTTATTCAATATTATTTATGGCTACGTGATGCATGTCTATAAAATTAAATTACTCAATTCATATAGATTTTTGGGATATTTTTTTTTTAATCTTACAATATGAGTTTTTAAGTGATCCAACTAATAAGGTTTATATTTAAAAACATTTATTTGACATATTTGTATTTATTTTGAATTGGTGATGTGAAAGTTTAATTATAATTGTTGTCAAAATAAAATTAAAATATTTATAAATATTTATTTATTACCTTTGATGACCTTGATTCGATTCCTATTAAATTATTTGACCCTTGACCCTTGATCCTTTCTCTTTTTCGATTGATGCCGAGATTGAAGTTTATAATATTGATTAAAACACATGTACGTATGAATCAACTTATTTATCATAAATAAAAAAACACTTTTTATAAAATGTATAGGTTGCACGTGTACATTTTATATATTAGAACAATTTTTAATAATTTATGATAATTTTTGAAATTTAGACTTCGTCCATTACATATTTATTATGATTGTGTTGCAAGCCTTTTAACAGATTCTAAATCGCTCAAAATTGATAACTATAACGTAAAATACAGCATCAAATGGATATCTAAAATTAAAAGTTAAATTAAATTCATCTCAAATAAAATAATAAACCATGCCAATAGCCATAATTTAATGAAATTTGGGGGTATGGTCTTCATATTTTTATTAAAGTCTATTTTCAATTTAATTACTCCGAAAACGTATCTTCCTCTTCAATTTGTGCTATTTCGATCAATTTTTCGAAAATAAATACAGGCCAGCCCAGCCAGACACAAAATTGGTTCCAATAATGCTGGGCCAGTAAAAGCATATGGGCCCAGTTTAGTCCATTGGAGAGGGCATTTGATTTTCTGCCCTAATTACATTTTCCAAAACGAAACCCCGATCACACTTCGCGACAATACATGAAACGGCGCCGACTGACTGACTTATTTTAAAAATTTTAAAACATTACACTGGTAATTTCATCCGTGACCACTGTACTTTCATAAATATTTCAATCAGGTCATTAAATCTCGATCTAATTTCGATCGAATCACTAGACTTCAATTTTATTTTCAATTTCACCATTGTTACTTGTCATAATCCAAATTGACAAAAATTGCTAATTTATTAATCATATAGCAACAAATTTTCTACGTGATGCGCCAACTTACAACTACACTACATTATTAAAGCATGATAAAAAAAACTCTATTTTATTTATTAGTCTAAAGACATTGTTAAAAACTTATTTATTGTTTTTATGTCACAATGTAACTATCACGTAGCGTTGTGTTAATTATACCCAGAATTTCCGATACCAATTGTTGGTAATTCAATGATCACATACCGTTCAATACTACTTGTTATGGAACTAATTACTGGATTGAGATGTTGAATTTATATGACACAATAATGAAATATTTGATCACGATCAAAAGAAAAAAGAAGAAAAGAAAATATAGTAGATGAATTATGAGATTTTATTACACCAATAATAATGAAGAAATATACAATTGATCCTAAAATTCTAATAATCTAAATCTCACTCTATAAAATTGTATAGAAAAGTATAATATTTATAGGGAACATGTAGGAGACGTTCAAACCCTCCAAATAGAATTGTTGATGAAGTAGGATGCCAAAAAATCGAGTTTAAAACGAACGGAACAAGTACAGGTGGCGTAGCGTCGGGTGTTCTACCCAATTTTTTTTTTTGTTCCAAGTTGTTTTCTCCCTCTTGAATTCTTCTTTAAATCCAATACCAATTTTCAACTCCCAATGGGCTTCCAAAATAGAATTTCAACTTGATATGACACTCCAATAGTATTCTAAACTGAATTCTTCTTGACGTGCAATTCAATTAGAATTCTGAATCACACACAAATTCGAACACATAAAATATCAATAACAATATAGGTGTCAGTTAGGTACTTTTCATCAATTTAGCATATGGTAGGTGTGAAATGATCTCCTAAAATTGAAAATAAATTTTAATTTAGCCTATATTTGTCTCCCTTCTTAACAAGTATGTCGGGGGATGATTTTTATGAATAATGATTTTTTGAAGAATGTGGTTAAAATGTAGAAAAATATTTTGAGTTGAAGTATAAAATATTTTACTTTGTGAATATGTAGTTAAAAATGAGTTTGAGAAAAAAGAAGTTAAAAAAAAGGGAGACAAACGGGGGCTTAGTGATTTAATTGTGATAAATTAAAGTTTAGTTACTAAACTAAGATTTCACTAAANAAAAGAAGTTAAAAAAAAGGGAGACAAACGGGGGCTTAGTGATTTAATTGTGATAAATTAAAGTTTAGTTACTAAACTAAGATTTCACTAAAAGTTCAGTGACCGCGGATAAATTCACCCTACACAACCTAAAAATTAAAATTACTGTCGGGCGAATATTGATCCGCCACGTCAGCTCATGAATAAGAATTCTCTATGTAAGTCGCTGTCACCCTACATCTTTCTCTTTTTGTCTCTAGAATTGCAGCTATTCAACAGCCACCAAGAGTCCGAAGTCGTTCCTAAATTCGCTCAAATCCAAGGCCTATACTGTTGTATATTTTTTCGTTGATTTGAACAATAAGTTGAAACGGGTCAAAGGTAGAGTTGATCAGTTTTCCAATCGATCTGCTAAGCTTCAAGTTATTTTTCTTTTCTTCAATTTATTATGATTTGAAAGCTTGATATTTTTTTTGGGGATCTGATCGTTATATGTAAGTGGAGCCTTGTTCTGGATTGCAGTTTTGTTGTGCTGGAGATAGAGTTCTAGATGGCTTTATTTTGTTCAGTTTAGGGTTTCTATACTTTTGGGGAAATTATGTTTTGTAATAAGATTTAGTTTCTCGAGCTAGTTTATTTTGTACAGTTTTGATTTATAGCTGGAAAGTTATTTAAAGATGCCGTCCTGGGAAATTGAGGAGATGTATACCTTTTTGCTTGCTTTATTTTTATATTTATGGGTATATGCTATTATGTTAAGATTTGATGAGTCCGGATCATTTCTTACTCTTTATTTTCCTTTCGTTTTCACTTTGTGTTGAATTTCGGATTTAGTCGATTGCGTAAGCTTTGATGTCTTTTCTTTCTTTCTTTTCCTTCCTACTGCTTTCATTTTTTCGTGTTTCATACAAATATCTTTACTATCCTTGTGTATTTATCTAGAATTCTTGGGCACCGATGTTGGTACCTGTCATTGTTGTAAAAAAGTGCAGCTAGACTCACAGATCTTCTATATTAAGGCTCTGGGGGCTTCAGATAACATATGTTTCATAGATTTCGTCCTCAGCACACTGTTTCTTTGTTTTCTTGCTTGTTTTCCTACTCCCCTGTTTTCGCCCCTCCGCTTCCCCAAAACCTTAATAAGATTTACTTGAAATGAATACAATTTGAAGTTCTGTGAACTTCAAAATTTCTGCAATTATCTTTTCATTAGATTTTGCTGAAAATGTTCTTTTATATGCACGCATGCCTGCATTTCTCTTTCTTCCCCCACCCTTAGAATTTGCATAAATTTTGCAAAATGATGTGTTTTTACTGAATTTGGATCAATACTTATATTTGCGATTTTATAAGCCTCAGTTATGTTCTGTACTTTTAACTGAGACTTCACCGTACCTTGGTATTTCATATATGTTTGGGTTGTGGGTTATGTTGACCCATATACTTCTGTTTGGGTCTCTACTGTTGAGCAGACTTTCTGACGGTTAAAAGATATATCTGGATCAGATATAAACTTAAGTTTTGTGCTTTGTAAGTCAGGCTACCTAATGAAAATTGCCATCTTCACTTTTGATGATTTTTTCATGAAATATTGGGTGGTTTAAACTTTTATGCACGTTTTTGCTCTAATTTCGCAAAACCCTTTAAGCTACTTTGTAAATGGAATCAGTAATAACATTTGGGAACTACACTTAGTTTCAGTTCTGTTTATAGTCTCACAATTCTGTTTCCTGATCGGATATTGATTTTATGATCAAGTCTTTATACACAAACACACACACACATATATATTGCAATTTATTTGCGCTTGTACTATCTTAAAGTTCTCTCTGCAAAATATCAGACCAGTACAGTTGAAGTAACAGCTTAGTTGAATATGGGAAACGGTATGGATAGATCTCATTAAATAAAAAAGAAAAAGTACTTTGAAGTGTGAGCTCATTATATCTAGGAAGTAGTCAAAACTGAAGAAAAATGATTGAATGTGTGCAGGATTATAAGTTATTTCTTTTACACATTCTGTATATGTTTTTTTTAGTTAAATATCTCTTGGCGTTACTTATTTTTTAGCACTGAACAATTTTTCCCAGCAATCTTTGGTTTGCATCTGCAAGTATCCTATTTTATTAGTTCATGTGAAAGAATATGATCTCATTTGACCATACTCGATCTAATAATTTAAACTGGAAGTATGTCTCTCATCACTTAGTCATACATGTGCATGGGAATTTGAAGATTAACGAGTAGTTGCATTTTTGTGGTGGAATTCTAGATTAAATTTAAGCTGCTGTAGCTTTAGTTGTCTATTTTTATAAGGAGTATCTATATCTGTCTGGCTCTGTTTCATTCATATTTGACAGTAGTTCCAATTATTCTGCAGCTGTGGAGAGGAAAGAGTTACGTGTTTGTATTCGTGCTGTTGTATTAGTATCTGAACATGCCTAAGGCAAGGAGAGAGCGTTCCCTTTCATTTGATAGGTCAAGGATATCTCCTTTTCCCTGCAGTTCCAGTCGTTCAAGAGAATCATTGCCAAAAAACCCTTTAGAGGATGACAAGAATATGAAAGAATGGGAAGATGCCCGATGCCCAGTTTGTATGGAACATCCCCACAATGCAATTCTACTTTTATGTTCGTCTCATGAGAAAGGTTGTCGCCCTTTCATGTGTGACACAAGCTACCGCCACTCCAATTGTTTTGACCAGTTTCGTAAGTCACTTGGTGAAGCTACGCCAATGATGCAAAGACCAGAAGACACACCAATCTCAATCTCACCTGTGATGACATCCGCTACAATGATATCAGAATCCATGGTCCCTGATGTAGAAGAGGAAAGAAGCAGGGAAGCATCTATGCCAGTGGAAGGTGTGTCAGTTGACATCCAAGAGAAGCCAAAGCTGGTATGTCCTCTTTGCCGGGGTGTAATAAATGGTTGTATTGTTGTGGAGTCTGCTCGTCGTTTCATGAACTCAAAATCAAGGAGTTGTGCAAGTGAAACCTGTGATTTCAGTGGCACTTATACAGATATTCGGAAGCATGCAAGATTGGTGCATCCACTTGCTAGGCCAACGGAAGCCGACCCAGAAAGGCAGCGTAACTGGAGGAGATTAGAGAGACAGAGGGATCTGGGAGATCTACTTAGCACACTTCATTCTTCGTTTGGCGAAGAGAGGATCGAGGACAGCAACACTTTGACCGTCGATGATGATGGTGGCTGGCTGACTATATTTTTCCTTGTTCGATTTATCCGACCCGGGAACACTTCAGGTCGATCCATTACTTCAAGAACTCGTGCTCAAATCAGAAGATCATCAAGACGACTTTGGGGTGAAAGCCGTGATGGAGAAACCGATTCCAGAGATGATGTTGACGAATCTTCCGACAGCGGGCAAAGCCAAGTGGTGCATTATAATAGGAGGCATCGGCGTCGATCAACACCAGAAAACTAGTAGTCATTGCTGCAAATGTCGGGTTTGCACGGTTATTTTTCCTTAAAACTCGACAATCCTTGAAACTTCTTCATAAATTGTCCAGCTTTTTATTTACCAAATTACCTTGATCTGTCCTGGGTGAAAAAGCGGATGTGTTCGGATGTGTTCCACCTTCTGAAACTTAAAAAGTGAATAGGGGAAATTATATTTCCTCAGCTGTCTTCGGCCACAAATGCGTATTTGTTCCTTATTGAATTGAATAAATTGTATTTGCGTTGTTTTGAATCAGTTGAATGGTATAGCAGAGTGTTTATAGTTTTGTGTGCGCTGGAGCATTTGCATTGATTTTTTATAGTAGAAAGAAAAAGAAATGTTATATTATTGAAGGAAGATGAGTTTCTTCTATTTTCTGGTCTTGTGATTATTGACATTTTCTATTCTCAAAACAATCATGCTATATATTTTGCTCACTTGATAGAATGTTATTCTATTATTGGACTGTTTAAAAAATAGTCAGTTTTTGCATTAAATCGTCTGTTGTCAACATTGCATTTGTGTCACTTCTTTTCAACTACATATTTTTTGATAAGATAATATTATACGCAATTCAAAAAATTTTCTTAGTTTTCAACCATGCATTATTCATCAATTTACTATTTCAAAATGCATGCTTAAAAAAATGGAGTTCAAATAGGCTCTTAAAGTACGAATATATTTCTGAATATAGTTGCTTATTAGTTTGTGCTTGGAACATAATAAAGTGGTGAGAACCCAACTTTTTAATAGATGTGGGTTTTGGAACTTTCGAAATGATTTTTAGTGATGTGTAAATACGAGGGAAGTTAGGTTTTGATGAACACTAAATTTTGAAATGGAGAAAAAAGATGTTTTTATTTTCACATGTAAATTATTTTAAATTAAAAAGTTAAATATTTACTTATGATTAAATTTTATATTTTTAACTTAAAAAGTGAAATATTTACTTATAATTAAAATTTTAAATTATTGGTAACTTTTTAATTACAAGTAAATATTATAGTTATAAGTTTCATCGATTTTGTTCGGATCCGTTTCTTCCAAAAAAATGAAGGAAAAGGTAGCCTCATTATGCTATTCATTTTTTTTTTTGGTATATGTAGATAATAGTGATGTGAACCCAACCAAAAATCGATCTTGGGAACATATGAACAAGATAGAACAAATTTAAGAAAGCTAAAAATCACGTCGCACAAAAATCAACCAGACCCGTTGTTTGACTCATACCAAGAATCGAGATTACACGTGAGAAATCCGACATGTTGATTACCCTGAACTAGAACCAAGTGGGAACGTCACAAAATGATTGTGATTTGATAACTTTAAGCCACCAACAATTGGAGGAATAAAACTCTCTTAAATTGTGTATAAATCCTCTCAAATATCAAGTCTTCCTAGTACAATGAATAATAAGAACCTATTTATATAAAAACTTTGAAAACCCTAAAAATTTAGATAAAGACGGAAATAAGGGTTTAAATTACAAAAGATATAAAGGAAGTAGAATTCTATGGAAACTAGGAAGTTTCCAAAAATTCTGAAATTCTGTCGCCAGAAAATACTATGTGACCGCATGGAACAATTAAATTTCCCCCTTAGGTCTTTGTAGAAGGCCATGTGATCGCATGGCTTGTATAACCTTGCGGCCGCATGGTTATTTAATTTGCTTCCAACTTTCGCCTCTAAATTTTGAGCCGTTCAAGCTCGTTTCGGCCCTCGACACCAACATAGAACTTGATCGTAAGTTGGTTAACTTCAATATTCCGTACTTCATTGCCCGACTAAATGATTGCATGACTTCTTTGCCTTGATTCGATCTCGAACTAGTCCGTATCTTTGTCTCAATGCTCATCGAACCTTCGTCCACTTGATGCCTTCTTCGGGTCACATCAAATAGGAAGGAGCATCTAATAATGAATAATGTGCTAAACTTTTAGCAGGAATAGAAATTGCATCCTCCAAATAGGAACTAGTCAATCCATGTGTTCTGTTCTTATTATTATTTTAAAAAAAAAATAACACTTTTGATAATCCATTTTTTTTCTTTCGAAACTTTTCGAATTAATTTTATTTT
Source organism: Fraxinus floribunda (assembly GCA_903798395.1). Taxonomy (NCBI): domain Eukaryota; kingdom Viridiplantae; phylum Streptophyta; class Magnoliopsida; order Lamiales; family Oleaceae; genus Fraxinus; species Fraxinus floribunda. Next base: position 7,132 of record CAIGRS010210305.1, on the reverse strand, counting down.
CTTTTAAAATTTTTAATAGTATATGAGTAGTCAAATGGTCCTTCTATCTAATGAATCAATGACCGTCGATTCAATTCAATGCTCTTTAGTACCTTCGTGATATCTAAGGAGAGAGGAAAACACACTATAGCTTAACAACTTGGGTTTAAAAACTAGAGTTTCGATCTTTCATCTCCTATATCTTCTTCTTAGAGCCCAAGTCTCGACACAAATTCTTTTCCTAACCCAGTTGGATTCGTGGATGTCTCTGCTACTTGCGACAATCATTCTTCATCTTCACTTTTTTTTATCTTAGCTTGATTCCTCGAATAATTTTTTACACATAAGTGAATTTTTGCTGATAAGTAATTTTTTTATATATAAATGTATTCTTACCTTATTAGTAGGAGTAGGTTTTTTTTCATCTACAAATTGGTTTTGAACAAAATATGTGGGATATAAATAATTGTTTTAAGGAAGTAAAATAAATAAATTTGAATAACAATCAAAAGTCACGGATTTGGGGGTTCAGAAATATGCTCCAAATTACACTATATTGATTTTGAGTGATTTTTGCGCTTTAAAAAACTAACAAGCATCATTTTTTGGAGAAGGCATAGCTTAAAAATGAGTACGAGAGACAACTAATTCTCAAATAATCAAAATCATACAATAACTTAATTCTCTATGTTTTTATTTGGACACTTCTCTACTTTAATAATGTGAAACTTTTAAAGTTAAATTAATACGAGGACTTTTAAGGTTTGTTTGAGTCCAATTTGTTTGGGAGAATAAATTTTGTAATTTGAAAGATGTGTGATTGAAAAGTAACAAAAAGTTATAAATTTATGTTTACAATTATTTAAAAAGAGTTTCCTATTCTAAACGTACTTTTTGAGGAAGTCATATTGAATCAACTTCATTTAAAAACTCTTTTAACTAGAAGAAATACTTTTATAAAATTAACCAAACGACTTCAAACGTAATTCTTGAATCTCAAAAATATCTTTTAACTTCTCAAAAAGCCATATCAAATAAACCATTCATATCTTTGTTGAATACGAGCTTGTCGAGTAGTAGGCTTAATCATATTTAGGGTTCGCTAAAAAAGTTCAAGATATACAAAGATTTGAAGATACATTTTCCAAATTAACAAACTTGTGGACAAAAATCAGGTGGCCACAATTTGTGACCCATGATAAAAGTTTGTGATCTATAATTTAATTAATTATGTCAATGTCATAATAATATACAATTTATGATCACGATCACGTACTAATTACAAATCACACAAAGTAATGGTCACAAAATACAATATGTAGGTCACAATTACATATTTTAGTCACAAAACCATAAATCTAATAGATCGCATATTATTTATTAGTCACAAATTATCCATTGTCACAAAGATAAATTGGCACTCACAATTATGTATTTTATTCACAGATCACACATTTAATAGGTCACATGTTATTTATTAGTTACAAATTATCTAATTAACTTATAACAATTATTCAATTAATTGATCACAAACACTATTCTCACACCCCAACCCACCACTTTACCTCCGCACCACCATCGCGGGTAGTCACTAATTTTCTTCTCACCCAATCTTACAACACCTACCACCTTTGACAACCATAGAGGGACAGACAGAAAAATGGCCCTCTTTGCTACCCCCAACTCCTTCCTCAAAATCCACCACCACCTCGACCACAACAAATCCCTGCTTTCTCTAATTTGGAATACGACACCCTGCAATGAAGCATTTGAAATAGCCCATGCTAGTTCTACTCAAGACTATCGGCGATGACATCAATCTTTTCAGGTAAAACTTGTGGATTTATGACACCGCCACTACAATGCCTTCACCACCAACCTCCAAATCTCTACCCCACTTTTACTCCAAGCCACCACCACCCATATAGTCCCAACTAGCCATAGACCACTACTCCCAACCAATGATGTTGGGGGTTAGTCTATCATCCATAGTTAAAGAACTGAAGATAAATGTGGTGAATTCTTGCTTTATTGATCAATGAGGTTACATGATTTTATACACGAATAGGAAGATTCTGGAATAGTGCCAAAACCAAGCATAACTAATTCTACCAGCTGGCTAACAAAATAGATTCTATTTCCTAAAAATAAGGGACTGCAATGATGCTGATGTCTGCTGTTCCAAAATCGTATGCAAGCTGCTGATGAATTCTAACTCCCTCCTCAAGGTGGAGTGTGTTCAAGCACTCCTAGCTCATCTCTAAGGAATCGAAATCTTGACTGTGACATATGCTTAGTTAACATGTCTTCTATCTGATCCGAGGAAGGAATGTAATGAATTTTCAGCTGATTATCCAATACCTTATCCTTTACAAAGTGTGCATCGAGTTCAATATGTTTTGTACGAGCGTGATAGACAAGATTTGAGGCTAGAGCACTTGCACTCAGACTATCACACCAAATAATAAGAACTCATTGATGTGGAATCTCCAACTCTTTAAACAAAGACTAAATCTAATATTTCTGCTGCACAGTGAGCCAAAGTTCTGTACTCAGCTTCTGTACTAGACCTAGCAACCACATGCTGTTTCTTAATACACCATGACACCAAATTATCTCCAATGTACACGCAATATCCAACAGTTGACTTTCTATCATCTGGACAAGCAGCCCAGTCTGAATCTGCAAAGGCTGTGATGTCAAGGCTATCATTCCTTTGGATGGTTAATCCATGGTGTAAAGTGCCCTTTAGATATCTGAATACCCTTTTAAGTGCCTTCTAATGGATATATGTTGGTGCTTGAAGGAACTGACTTAATCTATTTACAACATAGGTAAGTCTGGTCTGGTGTGGATAAGATACTGGAGACCACCAATTGCACTTCTGTATGGAGTAGGATCTTTCATTGCTTGACCTTCAGTTTTAGAGATTGGCTTTCCTACAGCCATAGGTGTTAGGCTAGGCTTCAAGTTTTCATAGCCAAATATTTTCAGCAATTCAATAGCATATCTGGTTTATTTCAGATATAGTCCAGCATCATCTCTCTTAACTTCAATTCCCAGAAATTGCCTCAGGTTTCCCAAGTCTTTAAATGAAAAACTGAAGTTTAGCTTGTCTATAAACTCTTGTATCTCCTGAATGTTGGTACCTGTAATCATTATATCATCCACGTATATTAAAGTAAATAATATATCAGTTCTATTTGCCAAGAAAAATAGGGAATTCTCAGCCTTAGATTGTCTAAAGTTCCACTGCAGTAGAGTATGTTTTAGTTTATCATTCCAAGCCCTAGGTGCTTGTCTCAAGCCATATAATGCCTTATTGAGGTTGCAGACATAGCTAGGGTGTTTTTCATTGACAAAACCCTGTGGTTGGTGCATATAATGGCCTCAGTCAAACTCTCATTCAAGAAGGCATTATTTATGTCTACTTGCCTGACTTGTCAATTCCTTGATACAGTAAGAGTTAAGATAACTTTCAATGTTGCAGCCTTGACTACAGGACTAAAAGTTTCACTAAAGTCAACTCCAGGGGTTTGAAGAAAACCTTTAGCCACTAGCATGGCCTTGTGCCTAGAAACTTTTCCATTTGAATCATATTTCAACTTGAATACCCATTTATTGCCAATGATTCTCATCCCAGCCTTAGGTGGTACCAAGGTCCATGTTTCATTTTTCATAAGAGCATTGTACTCTTCGTGTATAGCATTCTTCCAACAGCTACTTGTTAGTGCTTCATCTGCACTAATTGGCTCAACTGTAGCCAATTCATCCACTGTTACACTAGTATAAATTTTTGGCTTGAAGATACCAAACCTTGCTTCTGGCGATCATTTGATGTCCACTATTCTGAGGTAAATTCCTATCTAATAAACTTGTTTCTCTTGCTAAATTCTGAGCATCAGTTGAAGCTTTTGGTATTTCATTACTTGTTACCACTTCCTGGTTTCCTTCATCACCAATATATTCCACCAACTCATCTCCTTCAGCCCCAACTTTGAGGCATAGTGTTATAGTTGGGGTCAATGAAGGGAAGGTATCTTATTCTAGTATTACAAGTTTGAGGTTGAGCTTGTTTATTTAGAAAGCCTGATTTAAAAGGGAACTCTAGCTCATTAAAAACAACATGCCTGGAAATATAAATGCTACTACTAGGACTTAGACATTTATAAACTTTGTGTGAGTCACCATAGCCAAGATAAACACACTTTAGGGAGTGAAAACTAAACTTATACCTTTGATAGGGTCTGAGATATGGAAAGCAAGTACAACCAAATGTTTTAAGTTGATTATAGTCGAAGTTTTTATTAAACAAGGCTTGGTAGGATGATTTATGATGTAAAATAGAGGTAGATAATATGTTAATCAGATAAGTGGCAGCCTTGAAAGACTTCCACCAATAATAAAGTGGCATTTGAGCCCGAGCCAGAAGAGTTAGCCCAATCTATGTGATGTATCTGTGCCTGCGTTCATCCCTTCCATTTTGAACTAAGGTATAGGGGCAGGAGTGCCTGAGTTCTATACCAGATTCTAGAGCTAGTTTGCGAAATTTTTTCAAAACTCTCCATCCCAGTCAGATTGCAGGCATTTAATTTTCTTGTCAAACTTATTTTCTACAAGGTTTTTGAATTTAACAAAGGTGGATAGAGCTTCTAACTTGTGTTTCATAGGGTAAATCCATGTAAATTTGCTATGGTCATCAACAAAAATTATGCAATATCTGAATCCTGTGGTTGAATTAAAGGGGCTGGTCTCCAAACATCTGCGTGAATAAGGTCCAATGGCTTTGTAGCATGTGAAAATGAAATGCTAGAAGGAAGAGCATGAGATTTTCCAAATTTACAAGAGTCACAGAAAGTAGAAGTTTCATTGAATTTAATAACTCTATTACATGACTTAAGAACTAGACTTAACACCTGATTTGAGGGGTGTCCTAGCCTTTTATTCCAAAGGTCAAATTCTGACTCTGAAGTTGGTTTAACTGAAGACAGGTTACCACTACCAGTTTTGCCTGCAAAACATTGATGGTTTGACTTTAAGGTGGTTCTTTCTGGCTCGAAATTTGGTAACTGCAGCTGGTACAATCCATCCTTAAGAGTTTATTGCAACAGGATCCTCTTCGTTTGGAGATCCTTCACAACACAGCAATTTGAATAAAATTCCATAAATACATTATTGTCATTAGTGAGTTGGGAAACACTAACTAGATTTCTTTTGATTAAGGGAACAAGTAGTAGTTTATTAAAAACTAGTGATTTATTACTTAACGCAGAAATTGTCCCATTTTCAATATGAGCAATATGTAACATATCTCCATTACCAACAAGCAATTTCTCTTTACCTTCATATTTCATCACAGTATTCAAGTTACCTTTATCTGTTGTCACATAGTTACTTGCCCCATAGTCAACAAACCATGCTGGATCCTCAAGGATTCTAGGCGATACAACATAGGCTGATAGAGATATATTGAAGTTCTGCTGCACAGAGTTAACTGGTTTACTTTCCACGTACCTTTCATCAAACCTGTTGTAGCAGTAGCTTGTAGAATGGTTGCTTAGTCCACAGATTTGACAGGGCCCTTTAGTTTCATTTTGCCAGCCAATTGTAGTTCTATCTCTATCCCTTGTTTCGCCTCTATAATTTGGTGATATGCCACTGCCAGTTCCTCAAAAACCTCTACTAAAATTAGAACCAGTTCGATGTGCTAATTGGACACTTGACTGGTTAACATTGAGTGAAGTGAAGCTGTTCTTGACTTAATTCAAATGCTCAAGTCGACTTTCAAATGTCATGAGTACTGAAGATAACTCATACTGGGAGATTGTTTCCCTGCTACTTATCTGAACTACTATGGGAGTATACTCCTCATCCAATCCTGATAAAAGTTGTGTAATTGAATCACTTTGATCAATGACTTTACCATCTATTTCAAGGTTGTCAGCCAATTTCTTGATGTTGGTTAAGTATTGATCCATTGTCATTGTTCCTTTCCTGGGTCTTTGCAGCTCACCAGTAAGAAACATTACTCGTGATTTGTTCAATATACCTAAGCTTTCATCCACTGCTATCCAGAGTTTGCTTGAACTCGTGCAACCCATGACCTTCATGGCTATTTCTGGAGTCATTGATGAATACAACCAACCCATAAGGAGTTGATCAGCTGAGGTCGACTTCAGGAACTATGGGTTTTAGGTCATCTCCACTACTTCTCCCTGACCAACAGTTGTTTGGGTAGCTAGAAACTCCGACGGACACTCTTTTTTCCCCAACAAATATCCTTCAAGATATGTCCTTTGATTATGTGCATAATCATGTTTTTTCATAGCAGGAAATTGTCCCTGTCCAGCTTCAGTGAGGGTGTTTGCGTTATGTTCATTCCATATGATGAGCTTTGGCCGGCTGCTGCCTGCGTAACTGGAGCTATATTAAACTTCGATGGATTAGACTGGTTGCTGGAACTTGTGTTAGCCATTATTGGCTCTAATACCAAGTTAAAGAACTGAAGATAAAGGTGGTGAATTCTTGCTTCATTGATCAATGAGGTTACATGATTTTACACACAAATAGGAAGATTCTGGAATAGTGCCAATACCAAGCATAACTAATTCTACCAACCGGCTAACAAAATAGATTCTATTTCCTAAAAATAAGGGGCTGCAATGATGCTGATGTCTGCTGCTCCAAAACTGTATGCAAGCTGCTGATGAATTCTAACTTCCATCAATCTAGTGCAAAAATCGCGATCGGAGCCACAAAATGGGGTTATTGGCGGTGATAGGAGGTAGGCCTAGATACTCGTCTATGCAATTGTCAACAGAGGCGAAAATACGAAGTAACCATGACACCTCACCGGAGGACAACAAATTTGGATTTTGCAAGGAAGATGTTGTACTATAGAAAGAGAAAGCTACTAACTTACCTAACATAGCCTTGTCACTGACAACCTGCTATGTATTTTGATTGCAGTGGTGGTGGCGATGGGTGATGATGAAGAGGTGTTACCAGGGGCGGACCCAGCACCTGGCCAGCCCCCGCGGTCGCCCGTGCTGGGTTCGCCGGAGCTTCTTCATACTTAAGGTAGGTGCTGAGTCCGCCGAGAAGAAGAGGAAAGTGAAGATGCAGCACCGACTTTATGGAAATCACCAGATTT
>CAIGRS010210291.1:0-12753 GCA_903798395.1 Fraxinus floribunda | reverse complement strand
ATCAATATTTTTCTTCAGATTGTGACTATTTCCTATCAAATTGGTATCAGAGCACCTGATCCAACCACTACAACCATGACTTTATCAGACCGCGTAGAGGTAATAGAAAAGCAAGCAGCGATCCAGTCCGGGATGGACGCTATGAGGCAAGACTTCCTGCAACTGCAGAAAGAGTTGATGGGCAAATTCGAAGTCCTGATGAGCTCGTTGGGTACCCAGGATTGCGAAGGAAAAGAGAAAAGTACGGTCAATGATAACTCGAACTTATCTCCGGTTTTAGGCGAAGCACAGGCGAGTGCGAAGGGAGGTCAAAACAGTGAGAGCGGATTGGGAAGTGAAGGGAAAACAAAGACTCGCATCAGGAGATTAGAAATGCCGGTATTCGACGGGGATGATCCGAATGGGTGGGTCTTCCGGGTCGAGCGCTATTTCATCGTGAATCGACTGTCAGAAGGGGAGAAATGGGATGCAGCTTCAGTCTGTTTGGATGGTGATGCCTTGGCTTGGTATCAATGGGAGGAACGAAGACGACCCATGAGAAATTGGGAGGAATTGAAGGTGCGACTGTTGCAGCAATTCCGCCCGTCACAGGAAGAATCGTTGTGTGCCCAATTTTTGGCTCTCCGACAAACATCCACGGTTAAGGAGTACCGCCGGCAGTTTGAGAAGCTGGATTCAACGTTGCAAAACATCTCAGAAGAAGTTTTAGAATGCAATTTCGTTAATGGGCTCAACCCACGAATTAAGGCAGAAGTCCAATTGCTAAATCCATTGGGCTTGGAGGAAATAATGAATGTGGCCCAACGTGTTGAAGAAAGAAATGTCATACTCCAAGGCAGCCCAAACGTACCTAACCCAAATAACTTCAAGGGAAACCAGGTGAGTTTTAGCCCGTTAAATTCTCAGACTTCTACAAACTTCCAAAGACAAACGGTGCCCGTCAATTTTTCTCCTATCCGACCAAGCTACTCATCGAAACCCACCACCCCCTTCAAGCGGCTAACAGATGCAGAGCTGCAAGCCAAGAGGGAGAAAGGATTGTGCTATAGGTGTGATGAGAGGTTTACTATTGGGCATAGATGCAGAAATAAAGAACTCCAAGTGATGGTCATTCGAGAAAATGAGGAAGAGGAGCCTGGGGGAAGGGAAGAGTGAGATTTCGATGGGGTCGAGGGTGGAGAAATTTTCGACTACAGCGAGCAAGCCCCGGGTGACACTAGTGGCGTTACGGAAGGAGTGGGGACTCCTGTTGAGCCGTCCATTAATTCGGTGGTAGGACTTACAACCCCTGAAACAATGAAAATTCGAGGCAAGGTTGGGGACAAAGAAGTGGTCATGCTGATCGACTGTGGGGCTTCGCATAATTTCATCTCGGAAGAGGTGGTCCAACAACTGGGGCTTCCATTATCCAGTACTACTGGGTATGGGGTCATTATGGGCACTGGACTGACGGTTAAAGGGGAAGGGATTTGTAAAGGGGTGAAATTACAACTCCACAATGTAACGATAGAGGATGATTTTTTAATGGTTGCGCAAACTGGGGGACATGCAAGTTAATTGGCAAACTCTAACCATGGCATTCACTACAGCAGGCGTGCGAGTAGTCCTGAAGGGAGATTCGAGTCTGAACAGAACCTCGATGTCTATGAAGTCGATGTTAAAGGCACCTAAGGCACAAGGTAGGGGCGCTGCTAGAATTGGGGAACATCACAGTTCAGGTTAAGGCGAAATGCTCGAAACCCCCAGAACTGATCTTGAATGTGTTGAATGAATTCAGGCATGTATTTCAGATGCCTAGTTGTCTTCCCCCATCACGAAGACACAACCATGCTATTCTTCTACAACCTAGGACAGCCCCGGTAAATATGTGACCCTATCGATACCCCCACTTCCAGAAAAGTGAGATTGAAAAGCTGGTTCGAGATATGATGGCGGCAGGACTGATTCAACCAAGTATTAGTCCATTTTCGAGCCCAGTTCTGTTAGTTAGGAAAAAGGATGGGAGTTGGAGGTTTTGTGTGGACTACCAAGCGTTGAACAAGGTTGCCACTATATTTTCCAAGATAGATTTGAAGTCTGGGTACCACCAAATTAGGGTAAGGCTGGAAGATGTGCCGAAGACAGCCTTTAGAACTCACGATGGGCATTATGACTTTCTCGTCATGCCTTTCGGACTGACAAATGCCCCAGCAACCTTCCAATCACTCATGAATGAGGTGTTTAAAGGGTGCCTTAGGAAGTTCGTTCTGGTATTCTTTGATGACATTCTTGTGTACAGTCGCACAGTCAAGGAGCATAGGGACCATCTGAAAACAGTCTTGCAGGTGTTGGCGGACAACCAGTTATATGCAAATGAAAATAAGTGTCGGTTTGGTCAGCGGGAATTGGAGTACTTAGGGCATATCATTTCAGCCAATGGAGTGGCGGCAGATGAATCCAAGGTGGCGGCAATGAGAGATTGGCCAAGGCCGAAATCGATTAAAGAGCTAAGGGGATTTTTGGGGCTCACTGGTTACTACCGCTAGTTTGTAGAATCATATAGGAGCACAGTTTGGCCCTTGACGCAACAGTTAAAAAAAGACAGTTTTGGGTGGACAGAAGCGGGCAGAGGAAGCGTTCAAAAAATTGAAAGAAGCTATGATGACAGTACCGGTTTTGGGACTGCTAGATTTCACACAACCGTTCACGGTAGAGACTAATGCTTCAGGATATGGAATAGGGGCAGTCCTCATGCAAAATCGCCGACCCATTGCATACTTCAGTCAGACACTTCCTCCACGAGCTCGCTGTAAGTCAATATATGAACGGGAGCTTATGGCCATCGTTTTAGCTATACAGAAATGGAAGCACTATCTGTTGGGTCGCAGATTCATTGTGCGAACAGATCAACGTAGCCTAAAATTTCTGTTGGAACAAAGGGAAGTTAATCAAGAATATCAGAAATGGCTGACTAAGTTGTTGGGGTTTGATTTCGACATCGAATATAAGGCTGGACGGGAGAATAAGGCGGCAGATGCGCTTTCTAGAGTGGATGCAACCACAACATTACTGGTATTATGCGTACCTAACGCTTTGGAGTTGATTGAAGTCAGGAAGGCAGTAGAAGAAGATACAGAGCTGAAGTTGGTGCTAACGTCCCTACGAAATAGATAAACAGATTTTCCTGAGTATTCTTTGTTGCGAGACAATTTGATGTATAATGGCCGACTCGTGTTACCCAGGAACACACGGTGCGTACAGATGGCCATACAAGAAGGACATGACAGCAAGGTAGGCGGGCATGGGGGTTTTCTGAAGACATACCGAAGGGTGGCGAAGACTTTTTCTGGAAAGGAATGAGGAGATATCCGGGCTTATGTGGCTGCTTGTGTAACATGTCAACGGCAAAAATATTCTACCCTGGCCCCGGCGAGAGTGCTCCAACCCTTACCCATTCCGGACCAAGTATGGGAGGACATCTCAATGGATTTTATCGAATGACTGCCAAAATCAGTAGGGGTCGACTCAATTCTAGTAGTAGTGGATCGCTTAAGCAAGTATGCACATTTCATTGGCCTAAAGCACCCGTTTTCAGCCCCATCGGTTGCTGCCGTGTTCACTAAGGAAGTGGTCAAGTTACATGGAGTACCTCGTTCTATAATTTGTGACCGAGATAACATGTTCGTAAGTAAATTCTGGAGTGAGCTTTTTCGACTACAGGGGACATCATTAAAACATAGTTCGACTTATCATCCACAAACCGACGGCCAGACGAAGGTGGTCAATAGAGGGGTCGAAACATATTTACAGTGTTTTGCATCGGGGAAGCCAAAAACATGATATCAGTTCCTACCTTGGGCTGAATACTCTTACAATACTTCCTATCACGTATCGGCCCAGCTCACCCCTTTTCGCATCTTATATGGGCACAACTCGCCCCCACTAATTCGTTTCGAAAGGGAAACCACAGCCATATCGGCCTTGGAACAGTAGATGGAGGAAAGGGACAGAGTTTTGGATAAACTAAAACTACATCTCCATAAGGCCCAACAACAAATGAAGCTGGCAGCAGACAAACATAGAAGGAATGTGGAATATTTGACAGGAGATTTGGTGTATGTGAAAATGAGGCCATATAGGCGCAGATCACTAGTGGCTCACTACAATGAAAAATTAGCCCCGAGGTACTATGGACCATTCGAAATTCTGGCCAGGGTGGGAAAAATGGCTTACAGATTATCACTACCGGCTGATACACATGTCCACCCTGTTTTTCATGTTTCGCAACTAAGAAAAGTGGTGGGGAATGTGCCTGTTACCTCTTCCCTGCCCCTTCAGCTGGGTGAGGACTGGGAACTCCTCGTGGAACCAGAAGTGGTTTTGCGATTCAGGCAGCCTAAAAAGGGAACAACTGAAGCTATGGAGGTCTTGATTCAGTGGAAAGGACTGTCTCCTATGGAAGCAACTTGGGAACCGTTCAACTTGATAAACCAGCAATTTCCTTCTTGGCACCTTGTGGACAAGGTGACTACATTGGGAGGCGTATTTGATAAACCCCCAATAAAGTTTACATATACAAGACGTAACAAAGGGGCCAAGCAAGCACATGGAGGGAACCAGCCACTTGACAATAGGGCATAGTAGTGGCCTCTAGAATTAGGCGGAGTCAGTAATTTGTTAAGANTTCTTCTTCTATTTTCCATTATTTACTTTTATTACAGCAATATCAATATTTTTCTTCAGATTGTGATCTGTTTCCTATCAATAACAAAATCTTTCCTTTTTCATTTTCTTTTGAGGGAGGAGGTTGGATGCTTAATTCAAATCAAGAAAGCAACAAATACAGTACCTTCTCTGACACAGATATCCCATGATTTATACAGGCTGGAGAATCTGAATCAAGACGGTATTCCAAGGTTTCATAAATATCCTCAAGATAATGGATTGACACGGGATGTGTTCGCCCTTGTGCAGTAATTACTGGGCAATTACCAAAGTACTTTGAGAACATGTGTGAGTCAACGGTTGCAGACCTACACCACAAGACAAATAACTACTCAGGAAGATTAATGTTATAAAAAATATCAATAAAAGATAACATAACACTGACTACCATAATACATATATTTTATATATGAGTTACAACCATACATAAGAATAACTTTCAATTTAGATTTGCTGTGAGTAGATTGCTTTTCAATCAGATTCTTCATAACAATGAGCAGAAAGTCCCCCTGTTACACAAAAAGAAACTACTAAAATTAGTCCAAATTGATTTACAGATATTTCAGCACACGTGTGTATTTTTCCAAGGAGATAATTGCAATATTTCAGAAGACAGAATTCAGTAAGAAGCTCTTCCTTGTTTCTTATCTCCATACGTTACAAACTATCTTCTCTTTTTCTAATTGGAATTTACAATTCAGCTATATAACACATGGAAGTGTTTATAGTTTCTCTCTTATAGCCCACTTGTGCTTTGATAACAAAAACTAAGAAGGTGAATTTTGATTAATAGGTCAAATTCATATAGTTTTACTATTACGAATCATAATTTAGGCCATTTACAAAGTAGTTAAAAGAGACATTACTTTAGCCCTACCTTAACGTTCTATCACACCTACACACATGCAGTGAGACCGTATCTCATACATTAAAGAAAATGAACATTAGAGGGAATGAATTTTGGAGTTGGCCAGGGATGGCATGTTTCATCAAATTCATGTTTGACTTCGTTCATTATAAAACAAATTGCATCATTTTTAATGAACTGAGTGTTACAAATGCAGGAATGATAATTACAGAAGTGAATTCCAGTTAATAACGAATAGACATGGAAACTTGAAGATGCAAAAGATCAGAACATACAAACTCACCAAAAGAGACCGCTCATGCACTTCATCAACAATAACATGACTAACACCAGCCAAGTCTCTCTCCCCCTGCAAATTGAGATCTGTGTAAGGAAGAGGAGATGAAAAAATTTGCTCCTCCAGATTAGAATTACATCTGCAAGTGTATAATCATAATCAGACAAGTGAACAGCTTAATCAGCAGAATACACCTACCGATATCATCCTCAGGAGAATGCCAGTGGTACAGAAAAGAAGCTTCGTTCTCTCATTCCTAAATAGGTAAAAGACCATGTGAAATAATGCAAACTTCAATGATGTATCCCTTAAGACACTAAGAGGTGATTTGGAGAATGCCAGTGGTACAGAAAAGAAGCTTCGTTCTCTCATTCCTAAGTAGGTAAAAGACCATGTGAAATAATGCAAACATCAATGATGTATCCCTTAAGACACTAAGAGGTGATAAGAATACACCCTTCCCGAGTATATTATAATGATCAACCCAATCAAAATCTGTTCATCCGAACTTATCCATCAGGTCCTAAAATTAAACACACTTCCCTATCATCTTATAGCTCTTCATCCACATTGATGTAGTAAATATAACCTACTAACTTCAAAAGATTCATTCCATATCTCATCATTTTATCAAGCATTAAGATTATACATCTTTTTCTTCTTTAACCTCTAAAACATTGTATAGACAAAGAGCTTCTGCCACACCACAGATCAAATCTTTGATTATCCGGTTATTGCTATTTACTCAAGTACTTGTTATACCCGTGTAAAGATTTATTCCAAGACATGCATATGTAAACCAAAAAAAAAAAAAATGGAAAACCAGAGTGCAATGCTATCCCAAATTTGTAAACTATGAATAGTGACCAAATTTGAAGTTTTTCAGCACTAGAAAACTTTCAAACCATTTCGCAAAATGGCAGTCCATGACAGCATGACTTGAGATCGAGGAGTGTCCACAACTAAAACTCACTGGAAAAGTAACTAAATCCATCACATCTCAGTAACAAAAGCACGTCTTACTTAGACATTGCTCTTCATTTATGCGTGCTAGTACCTAATTGCCAGGTGTATAACTGAGAGAATAAAAAGTATATTCATGGCAGAAAAACATTGAAAAAAGACGAACAAATATATTAGGAAGTGAAATGGACCGTATCGGCACTTACCAGCTAAAATAACATTTTCTCCTAGAATTTGACACTAAATGCAGTTTGACGCCTAGAAAAGATTATCATAATTTATTCTGGAAGCAAATATCTGAAGAAATGACAAGAATGTGATCACCTTGCACTATCGAGACGAACTTGATAACCAACCAAGGAATCATTTGACCCTGGAGACGGTTCACAACGCTCATCAGCAACTCTTTCAGCGACAGATGTTGCCTGAAAGAGACCAACAAATACTGTCAGGTAGTATGTCATCAGGTTGTACCTGTACGAACACTGTCAAGCATTGTCATCCAAGGTATCAATTTTGGGAGATTCTAGATTTTGCTACAGCGTCTTCATGATCATAAGAAGACTTGTAGCTCAAAGCAAATGACTCATTTGGTATGTGCAAAGTCACATAAAAGTGTGGGTAGTAAAGTGTTGATTGAAAATAATTGTTGAAAAGGGCAAAGACAGAAATTGCAGATATTTAGCTACTGAATACTGCCAGTATAATTTTATATTGACAATAGCATTTAAATTATATCACTAACCGCAATTCTCCTGGGTTGAGTACATATTATGTTACAGAACCCACCACGTCCTGCTTCAATCATGTTATCCAATATAAATTGTGGGACCTACATAATTCATCAGACAGATATCATATGAAAATGACATCTTCAAACGAGAGGAGTGATATAAATTAAAACAATATAACTTCATTAGATTGGTTAAAAGGAGTCAAAGAATTATTTCCATTCAACAAAATGCGCAAATGCAATTGACTTTAGCTGCATAAATAAGGCAATCTATATTGAATTTCACACCTGAGTTGTCTTTCCACAGCCTGTCTCCCCACATATAACCAAAACATTATTCTCCTCAAGCAAATGCAGAATATCACCTTTCAACTCTGCAATAGGGAGTCTAGATCTGGACTCCAACATCTCCTGCTCAGATAAGACATCAACACAAACCAAAAAATGGGACTTGAGAAAAAGAAGTATATATAACTGGCTTAAAAACAATGCCTTTACAATCAGATTAAGTTATTTTAACTTGTTGGATCCTCCAAAGCAAAGTGGACTAGCTGTATTAGACCTTGTAAAGATGAAGTTTTTTCCTCAGAACTCAGACTGGTGCTGCCATAGTTAATAACTGAAGTCTATAGGATGGCAACAATGATGTGTCCTGAACATAGTTTTCATATTAACACTAATGAATTATGTGACCATATAGACTTCTTATATTTTGGAACTCGCATGTAAAATATAATTGGGAATTTACTAGTGCTTATTAATAAAACTATGATCTGTGATCATTTGAGTCTTTGAATAGAGCTGTGAACCCAGAAAACTTTAAGGATGAAGCCGTTTAAGCATAGTGCTTCTAATCAGTAATTCATAGAAATATTCTCAGTTTCACCAATATCTAGGAGGTTGCTGGACATGGGAAGAAACCAACCTTGTACTTCTTCATTCCTTTCTTACGCTCTTGTTCCTTTTTCAGATAGAAGCTCTCTGCATGTTTATCCTTGTTCATTCCTGCAATTAGCAAACATCACCTGCTTATGCAACCATTTATGTCTTCTGCAATACATGGTTTTTGAAAGGAGGGGGGTGTCCAAAAATAACTTTAATCACACTTCCACACGGAAAAATCCATTGACATACTTTCAGCATTTTGATTGGTGCTACCAGTAACATCTTCTGCAATACATGGTTTTTGAAACTTCTCTTCAAGAGTACTATCCATGACATCAGGCAGAACATTTGATTCAATTCTGTCAGAATTCAGTAATGAATCCACAAAACCAGCCCTGCGATCTTCCTGATTGTCTTTTACATTTGTAAATAACTCCGCTGAAATTTTTTTTACCAATAGAGCAATTAGTTACAAATTCAAGATAGCGTAAAAAAATTAATTTCTAAAAGATAGTGACCGGATAATGAAAAATATTTTCAACTAGTAACATGATTACACAAAAGTAAACTTCCAATAGAGATAAATTCCATGTTAGTTTACTTAAAAGAAAAATAGTTGTCAAAAGCAACTTGAATCACCTTCCTTCCATTTCAGCACAAGAGAAGCATATGGCTCTAAAAGTGCAAAGTGAACAGGGAGATCTGAAAATAGGCAATGGAGTGCATAAGCTGCAACTTTATTCTGCGCATCCTGTGGTGAAAAGAAAAGACACTCAATGACATTCAGAAGTATAAAAATAAGATATTCAAATTTGAAATCTGAACAGATCGAACAAATCACCTCCTTCAAGAAGTTACTTTAGCAAAGCGGACTCACAACCCTAACAGAAATACTCATGAAATATTGAATCAATTCAAGTTTTGAGAATTTCTAGTTGGTTCTGTACCTATACTTTCCACTTAAATTTTCACAATTTTATATTAAGTCATTTTATCCGAAAATTGCTTTCTGTCTAATGAATATCACAGGCTTCTACTACTAGTAAACACATAGAAAGAGAAATAATATTTTCAATTATTCTCAATAATTCCTTTACAACTTTACAGCCCAATTTATAATACAATAAGGTGAAAAAAAAAATGTAATCTCCTAATTAAAGAAATAAAATTATTTCCTATCTAATCACCAATTATACCATATACACAACAATTCCATAATTAATAATCCCATAATTTCGGGATTGCTACGCTCCCCTCATGTTGAATCGTAGATATTGTTCATATCAAATTTGCAGATGAAATTATCGAAATGTTGTTTTTTAGCCCTTTAGTGAATGCATCTATCGCTTGTTCTTTGGTAGGGACGTAGGTCATGCAAATAGTTCCATCTTCGACTTTCTCCTTGATGAAGTGTTTGTCTACCTCTACATGTTTCATTTGATAATGTTGAACTGGATTGAGCGAAATGTTGATAACAACTTTGTTAACGCAGTAGAGTTTAATTGAAAATTTCATTGTAACTTGTAGTTCTTCCAGAAGTGTCCTTAACCACAGTCTTTCATATATTCCCTGAGTTGCTACTCTAAATTCTGCTTCAGCACTACTTCTGGCTACTATGTTCTGTTTCTTACTTCTCCACGTTACCAAGTTTCCCCATGCGAATGAGCAATAGCCTGTAATTGATCTCCTATCTTCTATTGATCTTGCCCAATCAGCATCTGTGAATATTTCTACCTCCTTTTTTTCATTTTTCTTGAAGAAAAATCCTATCCTATAAGAGCCTTTAGGGTATCTCAGAATCTTTGAGGTATCTCAGAATCCTGTAAACTTCTTTTAAATGAGCTTCTTTCAGAGAATGCATGTGTTTACTTACCACACTCAACACTACCTACAAATACAATGTCTAGCCTAGCGTGTGATGGATAGATTAGTTTCCCAATTAGTCGTTGATACCTTTCATTTTCAATTGATTCTTCAACATTGTTTGTCTTCCTTCCAGCATCCATAAGAGTGTCACTTGGTTGACAGCCAAGCATACAGTTTCAGTTAGGAGATTTAGGACATTTTGTTGTGAAACACTGTTACCCTTTCTTGATCTGGCCACTTCCATTCCCAAAAAATACCACATTTGTCCCAAAACTTTTACTTCAAATTCCGTGCCTAGACTTCGTTTCAACACTCTCTACCTCGACAGTGTTGTCTTTGGTGAGGATTATTTCATCAACATATACGATCAGAATGGTACATCTTCAAATATTCTGAAAAATATACTGCCCTTATCGATATCCCAGGCTCTTCAATACATTTGCAAATCTATCAAATTTTTTCGTTCAACAACCCCATTTTGCTGGGGATTATCGACACATGAACTTTGGTGGATTATCCCATTTTCTTGAAGGTAGTTTTTAAGAGTATTGTTGAAATATTATGAAACGTTATCCGTACGCAAAAGTTGAATGTGTTTGGAATTGGGTTTGGATTTTTGAATGAAAGTTAATAAACACCGAACGAACATCGAATTTTTCTTTCAAAAAATATATAAACCCAGCAGATTTGGTATGGCCGTCGATAAACGTAACGAACCATTTTGTGTAGGTGCAATTAGAAATTCGTGAAGGTCCTCATACGTTACTATGAATCATAGTAAATGGTTTTGACAGTTTGTATGTAGATTTAGGGAATAATGAACGGTGATATTTTGCAAGTTCACAGAATTTCACATTGAGGATCAAAATGTATTTTATTCAAAAATATTGAAGGAAGTACATGTCTTAAATATTGAAAGTTGGAATGAACAAATCAAGTATTTCACTATCGTTAGTGGTAAATGCAGAATCACAACTAGCAAATTGACGTTGTTTACTCACATCACCCTCGTCATAGTAGTAGAGTCTTACATTCTTTAGCACTGTCAATCGTCTTCTTTGATGATAGGTCTTGAAATACAATTAACCGAACAGTTTGAATTTTTAGTCAATTGGCTAATGGACAATAAGTTGCAGGACAGGTGAAGGACATGAAGAAGATGCTCGAGTGTTAATAGTTTTAGTGATTTGAATACTCCCTTTTCCAGCTATTAGACACACCAAGTTGATAATCCATGGCACTTTGGAGAGTGCGGTAATATTTAGAACTCTTAAGAAATTACCTACGTGGGCTAATAAACTTGATGGGCTACTTGTTTGAAAGATGGAGAACATTTTGTAGAGTTGTTCCAACTATTCAGAGTTGAATGCAAGGCTCCTTATGTAATTTTTTATTTCAGTGGAATCAGCTGCCGCTTGATAGCTGTAGTTTCTAATGTTTTGTCTTGGTTTCCAAACAGTTGGTTTTCCATTGAGATCCCAACATGCATCTTCATGTCCAGGCTTTCTGCAGTGGTTACACCATGGGCGCCCCCTTTGTTTTGGGCTTGGCCCATTTCTGGTTGCACTTCTAAATAATTTGGGTAACTCGTCAAGCACAACATTTTTTAATCCATTAAAAAAATGTCTTTCTAGTATTAGTAGACATACCTTCAGGCCCAATTTCATTAATTCCACTTGGCCCAGTAGTCAGCTCACTTGAATTTGTTAAAAGGGCCGAACCTTCAACACTTCCAGGCACAATTTCCTTCTTTAACATTAATTGTCGCGGGCTTTAGTCTCATCCCACCTCTGCGAAAACTTCACGCGTGGGCAATAGCGGTAGACGGCCAAGGATCCGGCTTCTTACATCATCGAGGTCTCTATTCAACCCCGCTAAAAACTCATATACCCGCTCATTCTCCGACATTTTCTTGTACCGAACGTTGTCGCTGGAGCAGTCCCATTCCTCTTTGATGCTCAGGTCCAATTCTTGCCAAAGACTCATCATCCCATGTAACACTCGGTAACATCCTTTTTCCCTTGCTTCGTTCGCCACAGCTTGCTTTTAATTTTGAAGATTTGGGATGATTCTTCGGTACTGGAATACATTTCTCGGGAGCTTCCCATATGTCCTTTGCAGTCGACATGAACATGTAAGTTTTACCAACTGAAGGCTTCATTCAATTCACCAGCCATGTCATCACCGTGGAATTTTCAGATTTCCATTGTTTTTGAAGATTTGCCTCAGTTTACTTCGTATCGCCGTTAAGGTATCCTATTTTACCTTTTCCGTCGACCACTAGTTTAATTGACTTGGGCCACTCTCTGTAATTCTTCCCATTAAGTTTTTCCACCATGAGTTGAAAGGATGAATTGTCGATTCCAATCGAGCCCATGGTCGGGACTAGGGCTAATGGATCGAATATGGATCGGATCTGTCTATATCCGATCCAATCCAATAATCCAACAGATATTT
>CAIGRS010210271.1:0-29258 GCA_903798395.1 Fraxinus floribunda | reverse complement strand
ATGTTTTCTCTCAAAGATAGAATGTGTTATAATGTTACAAGTCGTGAACTATATATATTGCACTAAGTTTTAAGTTGTAGATGAAAATGGAGTCCAAAAACGCGTAAAAAAGTGAAACAGGCTTGGGTCGGAAAAACATGTCGCTCGATCGTCGCTTGACAGCCCGTCACTCGAGCGACGGATATGTAAAGATCGGACAACAGAGTCTCAGGTTGTTTTTCATCAGACTCGCTCGAGCGTCGAGCGAGCGAAAATGTGACTACTTTTTCCTCCAGTCCATTATTTTCATATCTTCAAAACTCTCCAATTTAAACTCCAATACCCAATAGAATTTGGGTCAAACAACAACATCACCAATTCCCACGTCTTGAATTTCATTTAGCGCGTCCATCCGGATTGAGCTTGATTTTGGCCCTAGTCAGGCAATAGTATATTATGCGCGATCTTGAGCTCGAACCAAGTGTGTGACAGTCACCTGTCAATACTCTATTGTCAAGATACTAGTATGGCTCAATAAAGAAAACGCATTTCTATCAAAACTCTTCCAAGTCTACTAACTCATTGGACCATATGTAGTCCCATGCGCGTTCTTTATGCTTTTAGGAGTATATCAAAAAGAACTATAAATATATTGTCCATATTCATTATTCACTTGCACGATTAATTCCTTTACATTCTAAATAACTATTTTATACTTTAAAATTGACTTCTACATTGAAGGGACTATGAGGTCGATGCTCCACAACTACGTTTCACGTTATTTGAGTTCCAAGGAAGCATTCCATTGTTTTCCTAAAGATCGAACATATCTCAAATCATACGATATTTGACAAATGTAGGTACAAATTCAATTACACTCTACTAGACAATGAATTGTGCATATATAATATGCAGAATTTAATAAAAATAAAACCTTGTATGTTTTATTGGTTATATAATAATCCAAAATCTTATGTTTGGACCCATTCAAGAATGTATGTAAATAAAGTTATCAAAGGGCTATTAACAAGTCATGTAGAACCACTAGCAAAGGTCCTAAACACTTAAGGCACCATAAATAAAATAAATCAAGTTCGCATTTGCCTACAATGTCTATTTGAATCCATTTCCTAGGTTCCGAGAATTAAGTCTGAAAGATATTTACAAGAAGATCAGGTAAAATATAACAGATCATGAATACATCATTTCTCCTTCGCACTCTCATCCAAAGCGGAAGCCTTGCATATTGGACATGAATTCTTGATTGATAACCATTTCCGTATACAGCTTACATGAAAATCATGGTGACAGATTTTCAGAGTCGCGACATCATCTAAGTGTTTGTATTCCTCCTGTTAAAGACAAAATAATTGCACCAGCTGAGCAACTTTCCTTTTAAGTAGTTATATAAAATTCTTGATGGAACAAAGCAAATATAGACACGAGCGGACAAAAAGTTCAATTTAACCTACATATATAGTTCATACTAACATCTCCAACTCAAACTAAGGAAATCTATATAGAGCATGCACTGTGTGTGATGTGGCCATGTGGGGTCTCACCAGACAGATAACACACGTTTCTTCTTCTTGGAATTGGTCTGACGAACAATAGATTGACTCAGTCAAACACTTTGAGATTAAAGCCACAGACAAACCAGTGCTGACATTTCCAATCCTCTCCCCTAGTGCGAGGAGCTCCTGTTCATGCCAATACATAGTGGTTTAGTAACTAAAGTAACAAAGGGGTAAAGTAGGAGAAAATGGAAAGTATAAACTACGTGACCTCATAGCTCATATTGTCTATGTCAAGCCTCATGCTCGTATGCTGATCAAAGGGATATCTGGATCCATAAGAGGCTGAAGGACCCACAAGACCCTGAAACATTGATGAACTCAAGAGTAAGAATCTCAGGCATGCAGAATATATAATACCTTAGTATCATTAACCAATACGTGAAGAAACAAATCTTATATTGCCCTCAAAAAAAGCTTTTTGAAGAAATATAAAATTATCTGGCTCGCCTTACTACGAATAAGCAACAAATACATCAATCACTATTAAACTAAATTTATACCAAGGGAGAGACTAGAAAGAACGCATCAAGCACAACAGATGGATGCATATGAATCTAAAGTATTCAGTATTACCAGAGATCAAAAAATTTACAATTTCTGTCATAAAAATTATTTCTGTGACTAGAAGGAATATTCCATTTCTTATTCAGGATAAACAGTATTTATTACTCTTAGAGGAAAAAAGTGTATAATAAAGAACAAGGTCTCCTTGATATAAAGAGAACCCGAAAGAATAAAAGAACAGCAAACAAATAATTCCCCACAACCACATTGCACATATCTTAAAATTTTGATTACTCGAACAGATAGATGCATTCACGGCTTCACCCACAAATAGGAAAGGAATGCCATCATTTCCCATAAGCACAGAGATGTCCATTTGTGATCTGAAAATATTCTCCCTTAATTGCAATCATGCCAACTTCAACAAAATATTATCGCCCCACCTCCATAACCCCAAATTTTTTTGAGGATCAAGTCTAGAGTCCGTCCCTCACTCTCTCCTCTGCCTCCTCTTTCCTTTTCGTTTCCTATATTATTTTCTCAAGAGTGAGTGAGATTGATGTGAATTGACTGAACAGAATCAAAGGACTAAAATAGGTCACAACTGTAGATCGATAAAGAAAAAAGGTTGCACCAGAAGATGACATTCTATCAACGATAGATTAGTTCCTTCAAATTCTACCAACATCTTCCCAAACAAAACTGGTCTGGACACCATTGAATCGAAAGTAAAAATTACTAGGTTCTTAAACATGACAATGAAGATATCAATACATCGTGACAATTTCAACAACAGAGTTTCTGGGTAAAGATAGCAATGGCCTCTGTAAATAAACAGCAGTCTGCCCCCATCAACGTCATCTCATTTCAATTACTTTGGGAGTTAAAATACTTACGACTCTTGAGTACTAAAAAAAGCCAACGTTCTTAAAGACGTTGTATGCACATACCTGTGCGGGCATATGATCCTGAAGACTAGAATCCTCAGTAAACGGGCTATATCTATCACTATTTCTCCCATTTCTGTCAATGTTGCGGAATCTTACGGTTGGAAACACTCGTGGATGTCTGAAGGGATAACTTTCTGCAACCATATGCTGCCCTTCATCTGAGGCACTCACTTGGCCAGTGCACAAGTTGTTTGAAGGTCTGGAAGTTGGAGCGTATCTTGGACCAACGCTCCTAAATCCTCTAACAGGTGGGCTGAAGTTGCGCTGTACATTTGGAAAAACAGAGTTTCTGCTTGAGGTAACACCGCTGTGGCACCCCTCAATCTCTAAAGAAACACTAGGATGATTGTTCACTGTATTCAGAGAGTGAGGCCCGTGACAGTATAAACTGGTATCTGCAATTTTAGAAGAAAAAAATCTTACTACCATGTGTTACACAATGAAAAAAAAGCCATAAACCTTACATACAGCAGAAGTCATACCATGACCAGCAGTTGACATGACCCTATGATTCCATTCACTGGTATCTGCAATTTTAGAAGAAAAAAATCTTACTACCATGTGTTACACGATGAAAAAAAAGCCATAAACCTTACATACAGCAGAAGTCATACCATGACCAGCAGTTGACATGACCCTATGATTCCATTCACTTGTTGGAGCATTTGAACTCTGCCCCCCGAAATCCACTAAACTAGATTGATCAGAGGGTAGACTAGAAAAAGAATGGCACAGAGAATTGCTGGACAAATGGGTCCTGACCTGATTATTTTCCAAGTCAACTTCACCTCTACTCCTGACATTCCTCAGAGCACCTTCACCTTCACCTTCACCTTCACTACCAACACAAACACTATTAACCCTGTAACTGGGAGGATTTTCCCAAGGTGTATGATAAGAGTCAGTAGTCTGCATATCCTGCCACGGGTCAGAGGGAAAGGAGAGATCTGACGAACTTCCAACATTGTGATATCTGCTTGCACTGCCACTCTCATGCATTGGAGGGGCTCCAGGGCCCTTTCGCTTATATGGGCACCTGCTATTGCCCACTGTCGGAGCAGAAGAACCACCATCTACCCAAGGGACTGTTTGCCGAGCAAGATTGGAAGAGGATGCATGATGTGGATAATTTTCTTGAAGCATAAGTAAGTTCTCAGCAGGAGGTTGATGAACAAAAGGATTGTGCGATGAACCAGGAGCCTGTGGTTGATAATGCGGCATTTCGACATTAAGATTTGAGGAAGAGTATTCACTCGGCATAGGAGCCGCAGTCCACAGAGAAGTGGAATGTCCACCTTGGATTGTCATATTATCAACAGGATGAATATGCGCACTGCCATCAGAAACACCGGCCCTTGCTGCAGAAACAACAAAGATGAAGTACATGAAGACGGGATATTTACCAAGTCAGGATAAACAAGATAACACCATCGAGGTGTTATGGGAAAGGGAGGACATTTTTCCAAGATGACTAGGACATGAACATTCATCTAGATAGAATTCAGTTCTTTTAATGGATAAAAAAGATTGATGAACAATATCAACCATATGCATAAAATGGGTGGAGAAAAATAAGCAACTACCCATATGCATGTACGGTTGCTCTGCATGATTCCAGTCCTGATTATTATCGCTTTCAAAAATCTGAGGTGTCTTGAGTACGTGTCTATGCCCCATAGCTGTCTAAGCCACTGAGCAGAAAAAATGTTTCTCGAGCAGACCAAAACCTGCAAGCACAAAAGGTTCAGGAAATAGAGCTCACTATGGAATTATAGATAAATGAACAAAATAGATTAGCTCATTTCAACAACTCCACACAAGTTAAGGTGACTCAATGTAGATCTCATTTTACCAAGTATTGCTAACCTTCGAGGCATGATGTTAATTAGCCACACCAAAATAGGTACATATATAAATTCAGATGTCACTCAAAATAAGCAATTAATACATTCAACCTGTTAACTTCTACCAGGGAGGCTATAGCGTGTCTAATTTCTGCAAAAGTGTCTCGATGTTAGGTTTATCTGGACAATCCTTTCTAATTAATAATGATGGCAATAAGAACCTTCAGGTAACCAGAATCATCAACAAAGGAAGAATCAGTTAGAAATAGTATATCCTCCCAAGATATTTACAAAGATGAGGATGTACAACAGTAAGAAGATATACTCTAGTCCTCGTACAAATTTTCAATTCTAAAATTTTTGCAGCATCTAATATGCCCAACCTTCGTGCAATTGGCATATTATTCATCAAGGGCCCCTATGACCCATGACCTGATAGCAGCCAGTTACAACCAAGACTCTGGGGATCGAGGAGACTAGGCCTCTGAAATCTTCCCTAGTGTTCTAAATTATGATGTAACCATAATCAAGACCAATTTATTTATAAGAAGAACAATCCTTCACAACGTCAAAATGGTTAGGTATTATCGAGTTAACCAAAATTCTAACAACCATGTAGCTCCCATATGAATAAAATGATTCATGCAGATCATGCATCAAATGTCAGAAACAACCTACAAGATTGACCCCATTCTCCCAGATTGACAGTTAATAAGTACACTTCTATTTAAGAAGCCCTTCTCATTTTGAAACATGTAACTTCAAAAAAGGTATAAGAATCATGGCATAGGTTAACACATAATTGAAATTTTGTCAATATAAATAAATATTTTTATATCGATCAACCACAAAAATACACCAAGCTTTCTTATTTAGTAAAGTGTTAAAGTGAAGACATCCACACAAACAGGTTAACAAGAGAAATGTAAAGCAATAACTCATAAAGGTCTTTAAAAGTCTCTTCTTTGGAGATATTTAAACCTATTTCTCTTGCATTCTCTAATGTAATACTACTATTCTCCATTTCCAACAGGATGAACATATAAACAGAACTTCTGGAGTCAGAAGATCTAATGGGATAGATTTAAAAATATAGCAAGTATATTGTGGGTTTATGAAAAAATGGGGTTACTGTTTACTCGTGCAAGTATGCATTCATCCGTCATCTCTATACTATATGTAGAATGGAAAGTGTCCATCAATGGCAACAGTAAACTTGATATGGCATAATTAATTATTATAACAATCTTCGTAAATTATTAATCTTTCAAGGAGACAACATAAACTTGTAACTTAAGTGCTTCACAGCAATTCAACTTTCCACCATACAGAATATAAGAGCAACCAAGAATCAACTTTTCCTTTAGATCATAACAGTTCAAGGAGGTGATCAGCTTCAAGAAAGAATGATTCAAGTTCACTATTCTACCAAACACGAGATTAAATTCCATTGTTTTAGTGTCCTACAGCAATTACAAGGACAAATTTCATACAGGAAATCAAAATGTCTGCACAACGTATATGAGAACTTAATCGAAGATAGATCCGACCCAATTGTCCCAAAGAAAGACTAAAACTAACTTGACATTCTAATGTTTGACAGCCTTGAAAATGAATACCTGTGATGATCGTTGATCATAAAGTCAAATGCTAGTTAGTCAAGAAACTTGGGCAAACTATGTACGTTCACTTATTTTTATTATTATTACCATGGCAAAGTCATTAATACGTGTAGAGTTACAGGGGGGTCCAACTTCATATATAAAATTAACTTTCGCACCCTATCGTGTCTACTAAATGACGCATACTGGGGGGAAGTGAGGAAGATCAAATGATACACTCAAATATACAGTGCTCTAAGGAATTCGAAAACACTCAAGTCAGAGGCATGTGTCAAGAAAAGCAAACAACTAGACCACAGAGGGAAAATTCCAAGAAATTAATGAAAAATATTTAGTTTCAAAAATACAACAAATCATTTACAGACAGAGCGAGGATCAACAAAAAACAAAGAAATAATGCTCCCCCACAAAATAACAATGATTGATTCCAAGAATAATGCACCCAGGAACACTATTCAATCTTCAAGCTAACTGAGGCACAGGCATCAGTGTTTTAACTCATTGAGAGAAGAAGCTAGTCCACCAAAAGGGAAACTTGTCTGTAAGAAAATCCTCTAAGAGACAAGTAGAGTCCTAGAAAAATCTCAGGCTATGATTTTGTTCCAATGTCGGGCCACAGGAAAACTTGCCAGCAGAAACTTAAGTGATCATCAGCACTCCGGACGCCATGTTGACTGCTTCCCATTTAACCATTCTCGAAGGGACATGATGTACTAGATAGAAAGTCCCTCGGGCAGATAATCAGTGTCCAAAAGGCACTGTTCTTAACTTACTTTATAACGGAGGGCAGAAATTTCATTGCTCTACTCTTAATCTAGATTGTTTTCTTACTCAAGTTGATTTTCAGCCTCCATTTAGTATGATCACGATCTTTAAAGAAACAGCTTAAGCATCACAAACTCAACAGCATCAACCAAATGGTAAGCAACCAACACACAGCTCAATTCAAAGACAATAAACTTCTGCCAACAAGCAAAGAAATTGAGGTGTTCATTGGAGAGATCATATCCAGTTGCTCAGGATCTCTAGAGGCTTGTAATTACAACCACAGATCAACCAAACACACTTCCATCGTACAAACCACTTAGTCTGCACATTTAGCCCAACCCAGTACGTCAATTTCCTGCTACCCAGTTGTGTTGATAAAAGAGCTGGTCAACATAATTCCTAAAAGGCATAGAAGCACTCACCTTGTCACCATAAACCAACATGGAGACAGTAATGTAACTGACTTCTCTCCCCAACTCCAAATGTACGTGGAATAATCAAATTTAAAGAGATACCTTAGTATTAATGGCAGGGAGTTCTCAAAGGATCCTAACTTTATTAGACAGAACGATTGACGATGCAAATAAATTCCACAGAGAAGAAAATTATCATATTTTGCAAAAATGACGTAATCCAGAGGTTACAATCTCTATCTAAGCTCAAAAGTTGATGCATATGACACTGCAACCGTGACAGGGTCAGTCTAACAATTCTTGGAGGGCACCCAGATGTCAAAATCAAACTTGTTCATTTTATCATCCAGATAGACAAAACGTGCCTGCAATAATATTTGCAATTCAGAATCTTCATACCAGGAGACTGATTAGCTATTTACTTAATACATATCCTGTATGTCTTGGTAACAAGTGTTTTCCAGGCTTTTTAAAAACTAAAGTTTCACCAAGGTACAAAAAATGCATACAAAGGAAATTCAATATTACATCCATGATCTACCTACACTAAGACATGTTCTCAAAACTGCATAGAAGACTTTTTATCATTGATGAGTACTGAACCACAAGAAACAATTTAAAAACTTATGTAATCTGGGAAGTTTGCTTTGTAAAACAATTAAACCAATATAGTATACCATCACTGTACCAAAATTCAGGCTCAAGTAAATCACAAATGTCTAGGTTTGAACTATTAGGCTGATATACGGATTCTAACAAATCAAAGGCCAAATCCTCCATAAATACAAGCCACCAGCAACCCCTTCCCGCATAGTGAAAAACGTCTAAACCTATTTGTTGTAATCCAGAATAATACTACCTCAAAAGGTAATTGAACTTAGGACCTAGAAAGATAATGATGAGCAGAAACATATTTGAATGATGCTGAAAGATCAGCAAAGGGGTGTTTACAAAAATAAGAAAAAATACATTCGTATTCAAGCAACATTGACAACCACTGAAGGCATATCAAATCAACCAAAAACGATCAGAATGGTACAAATTTCTAAATCCAATGGGGAATAATAAAATTACTATAAACTCTACAAAAGGGGGTAAAGGAAAAGTTTAATTCAGCATTTAGCAATATGATTAAGAAAGTGCACCAGACAATGAATGCACTGCGTATGGCAGCATTGTTTTTATGTTTCCCTTCACTTTTTCAGAAGGTTGTTATATTAATTTGAAAGGATAATCCAGCTGTATATAATGTAGCTGAAACAACTGGGATAGAGCATTTTTGGCTAATTTTAAAAAGATTATTTAAAAGTAAGTTTTAAAATAAATAGACTTATTTATTAGCGCAGAGTTGGAAATAAGTAACTTATTGTGATAGTTATTAGTTAGGTAAGATTTACTTTCAAAGTAAGTAACTTTTTACAAAATAAATTAAATCCAAACATGATTGGAAATAAAAACTTTCTTGAAAAATAAATTCATTTTTGTGTAAGCTTCGCAAAACAGACTCTAAAGAGAAAGCTGAAGGACCCTTTCAAATAGGGAAAGCTGAAAAGTTATTGAAAAATACCAACCTAAACAGTTCCCTATTAACTGTGTGGTCACATAGCAATCTAACCACACGCAAGTTTAATAATTTCTATCAGAATCAATTACATAATAAATAAATTGAAATATAGAACGGAAAAAAAAAAATTAATAGAAGCAAATATACCCATCGGAACTTATACAGTCAAAAAATAGCAGCAAAAATTAAACCATCATGACACCTGCGCAGCCAAGCATGCTGAAAAACTAAACCGACAGTAAAGATCGTAATCTGATACGGAACTAAAACCAAAAAAAAAAAGCATAATAATTCAGAAAAAAGTTGTTTAACAAACAATGATCGTAAACGAAATAGCTAACAGTCAGTTTATTTAACATGAAAAAAAAAAAGATCATAGCAACACGTACATGGAGATAGTTCATCTGAAGTCTGAAGATAAGAAAAATGAAAACAACATAGACCAACAAATAGAAATTATAAAAGTATTCAAAGAGTTATTATTAACGATAAAAAAAAAAATTACCTCGGAAAATCGATGATCCGATGGTTCAGACGAACGATTGAGAAAAGTATGTGTTGATTTATGTATAGACTCAAAAGGTAATGTAAGAGTGGAAACGGTGAATATTATTTTATAGCGGTTGGGTGCGGCTGCGGGGATTACGATAATAATAAATTATGTGAATAAAATTATTTAGGCCCGTTTAGGGGTTAATACTCCAAATAGTCACTGAGTTTGTCCAAAGATTTTCATGAGGTCACTAAACTTCAAAACTACCCTAAATAGTCACTAAACTTTGTAAATTTTGACATCATCCATCACTGGCCTCAAAATCAAATGTTTTTTATGACATGTCAAACGAAGTTAGGGATGTGGCACGTGTGTGTGTACAATTTCTTCGCCACGTAAGCAAAATGTGATGGATCCAAATTCCAAACTCTCTCAAACTAACCGGATTCCACCATAGTCGCCAACCATGACACCTCAAACCACCAATTTCCGACCGTCTAGACTGTCGGATAGCACCATAGACGGCATCACCCCACTCCCCCCAACATCTTCCACCGCACCACCGATCACAAGCCCACCAAAATCAACCAAAATAGCCTACTCACGCACGCTATCTTTGGTCGAAAACCCAACCTCCGGTGACACCCACGGTCGCGCACCACCACAGTCAGGAAGTTCTCAACCAGACGACCTCAAATATGGCTTCACTTCAACCAAAACAGTGTCCAATCAATCTACACTAGCCTATGAACCTTCGACAATCGCACCTCCAGTTTTGTCAAATCTGTCTCCTTCAATCTCAGCCCCCAACTTCATTGAACCTACAAATTGACATCAACCGATCCAACAACATGCCCAAAAGACCCTGGGTATGAATTCAATTGCACCAATTATTCCCCAAATTGCTCCAATTTCTGAATTGGAATTTGCAAATAACATGAAACCCGACGCTATTCAGACCAAAATTGATGGATCCCTCCTACTTCAATCTACAAATTTACTCGAGGGAATCCATAATCAGGGGCAAACGAACATGGGTATACAAACAATTGATCCAATTCAACCTTCAATCCGAATTAAAGTTTTTGTATGAATACCAGTTCGGGCATAAAAAAGAGAGAGATTGTCCACCTCATCACGTTTTGATTAGTTGGCTAAAAAATTGTACACACACATGCCACGTCACTTACTTCGTTTGACATGTCATCAAAAATCGTTTGATTTTGAGGCAGTGATGGATGGGGTCAAAATTTACAAAGTTCAGTGACTATTTAGGGTAGTTTTGAAATTCAGAGATCTTATGGGAACTTTTGAACAAGTTTAGTGAGTATTGGGGGTATTAACCCCCTGTTTGGTTTATCTTCTATTTAGGCCTGTTTGATACACGTTAAGATTTTCATTCTTATTCTTTTACTCATTTTCAACTACACATTATTCAATAAAATAATATTTTTCATCAAATTAATAACTTTTTTTGCTTTTTCAACCACACATTCTTCATCAATCTATTATTTCAAAATACATTCTTCCAAAATAATGTGACTCAAACACACTTTTTACTTCTAATTTTTGTAGAAATTATTTTAAGAACTTCTTTTTAAAAATTCTTTTAGCAAGACGGAATACTTTTAAAAATTATCCAAATATATTTAAAAATAAATTAGGATTCGTTTTACGTGACTTTTCTTTTTGCTTTTGCTTCCTATAAAAAAAATTGAAGTTACCTTAATTTTTTTGTTAGAGGAAGTCGTATTGGATCGACTTTCTCTAACGACTTTTTTAACTAGAAGAAATAAAATTAGTAAAATGGGTTCGAAAGCTACTTTTAGATCTTAAAAACTCTTTTTAACTTTTTAAAAATCATGTCAAACAAGCCCTTAGCCTCGATACAAAAAAGCAGTTTTCTTTTCAAACAACAAGTAAAATAGTTCCAACCCATTTAACCAATTCACCTCCTCTTACATGTGAATGTTCAATTATTGTTTTCTTCTTCAAAAATTCCCATTTTTCTTTCATTTCTACAAACTTTTGTCATTTCTCCTCTCATATCATCTCATCTCATCGGTGCATAGTGGAAGCATGCAGTGAGAGTTTTTTTAGCGAACGAGG
The DNA here is from genome assembly GCA_903798395.1 of Fraxinus floribunda. Taxonomy (NCBI): domain Eukaryota; kingdom Viridiplantae; phylum Streptophyta; class Magnoliopsida; order Lamiales; family Oleaceae; genus Fraxinus; species Fraxinus floribunda. The sequence goes on along the minus strand of CAIGRS010210271.1, from coordinate 17,435 downwards.
ATAAGAAACATTGCGTGTTGGGTATTTTTGTTTTTCATTTCGTATTTTGGTGTTTTACACAATTGACAATTTATGTGGAGTTTTTATGTTGTCTATTGTTGTTTATGCAGACCTTTGAGGAGAAACATGTTTCTTCCATTTTTGAAAAATCTCGGAGATGATCGACCTAGTTATGGTATAGTGTTCATTCTTTAAATTTTTGTGTGAACTCATCTAATTCCACCGTGCATTCACACAATTTTAGTGTGCAATCCCCAATTTGTTGGTTGATTTTGATGTGGACTTTATACCATTGCATGCAGGTGGTAATTCTCAATATTGCACTATCGAAGTACATTATGTAGGCTAATTTTATGATAAGCCAAATAATGTGGCATACAAGGGAGGATTCGTTCTTTTTGTCGAATTATTTCATGGTAAACGGTGCACCAGAGAAAATCTGCATAAATTCTTACACAGAACTTGTGATGAAAAGGTGTTGGAGTTTTACTATAAGAAGCAAAAAATGAGTTTAGGAAGGGGTTGACAAGATTGAAGAGTAAAGATGATATTGAGGAAATGCTCAGGAACATGGATGGACATCCGATGTGAGAATGTATATTGTAGCATGAATGCAATCATATGCATTGTCGTTGCATCCTTGGTCTTCACAAGTTGATGAAGACCAAACACTTGAAGGGTGTTATGTACCATCCAACGCATAAAACAAAGGAGGGGAGCTTAAAGGTAATTGGTCAGATCAATTTTTGCAGGAGAATGCCGACGAATTGTGGCATAGTACGAGGAAACCTTACAATATCAGAATGAGGAAGATATAAATATGGGTGATTTGATTGCAAAAGAGAATCAAGTTATTGTTGAGGATCAAAACAAAGTACCAAGGGGGAAGATGAAGTCGAAGGTTTAGTGGAATCCGATTATGAGATGGAGCAGGAGCCTATAGCTACTGCTGAAGTTGGAAGTGAAAGAGTTAATTTTGATTTTGGATTTGGTGTATCAGATAAGTAGCAGGTTATGGATTGATACCGACTATGGGGACTCTAATGATTTACGAAGCATTCAAAGTGAAGAGGAAGGCGATACAACCTCAAGAAGCAAGGCTTCCAATGTTGCTTTCAATGTGGTGATGGATATGGAGGATCAATACTTTTGTAGAAGAGCATAGTTGCCCTATGGTGTATAAGAACTTCAAAACGACCTCAACCTATTTGAAAGACAAGTATTTATTTGATTGGAGGACTGAACAAAACATGTCAATTAGTACATTTATGGATATGGTTAAGTGGGATGGTCTAGGTAACATCTCACCTTGGCAAGTATATGGATCAAATGAGATGCACTTGAAAAAATTAGAGGGGGTGTGACAAAGTACTGTGTGATTATTGTGAGGAGTTGGAGAAAACAAATATTGGGACCACTTCTTTAGTTTATGGGTATGCTGGATAATTCATATAGCTGTATATTTGCCTTGGAGCATTGAGAGATGGTTTCATTGGGGTTGCAAAAGGGTGGTTAGGGTAGATGGTTGCTTCTTGAAGGTAGAGCATAGTGGGCATTTGTTGACTGCAATTGGTGTTAATGCTAATAATTGTACGTATCCTGTGGCATATGCAGTTGTTGAAGTCGAGCATAGAGATAATTGGAGATGGTTTTTGGAGTTACTGAAGGATGATTGCATATACACAACAGTCAACATTGGACATTCATTTTCGATAAGCAAAAATAGTTGACTAATGCAATTGAGACATTGTTTGAGAATTCGGAGCACACGACGTGTGTTAGATATCTATACAACAATTTTAGTGTCTGTCACAATGGCTTGGCTTTGAATAATTATTTGTGGGATGCATCCATAGCCAATATTGTATCAATGTGGCTTCAACACATGCAACGAATGTTAGACCTGGACCTGGACCCGGCTACTTATGGCTGACTTGAATGAAAACCAGCTGCTCATTAGAGTAAATCCCACTTCAGAGAGTTAAATGAGTGTGATATGCTTCTCAACAATTTATATAAATCATTTAATAGTACAATTGTGAATGCAAGAGAGAAGCCGTTATTGACCATGCTAGAGGAGATAAAATTCAAAAGATTATGGACAAGAATAGTAAGCTTGCAAGGATGGAGTGAGTTGAATACACAAGCAGTGAAAAGTTTCAAGTTCGACACAATGTAGGGACTGTACTACATGTTGTGGATTTAAGGGGAAAAACTTGCATATGTCATCGTTGGCAATTATCCGGAATTGCTCGTAGTCATGTGATTGCCTTAGTTGTATCTAGATGCCTTAACGTGATGGAGTTCATAGATGACATCTACAAGAAGGATGCATATATCAAGACATATATGCCATCAATTTTCCCCATCATAGGTCCGGACTTATGGCCTACCCCAGGTCTGAACCTTCTCAATCCACCAGCGTACACAAAGAGGGCTAGGAGGCCAAAGAAAAACAGAAGAAAAGAGCCAAATGAGGTGGCTTCTTCAAGTCAGCCGAAGAGGTCTAGAAAGTCGAAGCGTAATGCCAATACGTTAAAGATAACTTTAGGAACAACAATATGTGAAAGAGACCAGGGTTGATAATGCCATGTACGAATGTAGTGAAGCGGGACACAATAGGATAGGCTACAAAGGGGCACCGCTTCCAGCACCTAATCAGGATTTTGTTGTCAGAAAAGTTCCCCAGTTAATTTATTTTTTTTCTTAACTTTTGTTTTTGTTCATTCGGTAGACATGCATTGCAATGAAGTTAGTGGATATAATGTGACACCTTTAAGGGCATGCTTGGGAGTTTTCTTTTCAATGGTTTTGGCCGATCTTTTGTGGCATCGTTTAGGAAGGGTTGGAAAAATCGGCGCTTGCTATTATTATTTAGCACTGGTTTTATGTTGTTTAAAAATCGCCAAAAATTATTTTAGTATAATCCCAAGCCACTATATTAACGGGTTTTGACCATTTTTCTTATTCTCTTCTAATTTTACCATTTATGAAATAATTATTTCCAACCAACATATTCTTTTCAAGACTAACTTGTAAATAAAAATACATAAACTAAAAAAAATTTATAAGCAAAAAAAAATTACATTGTAATTGAAAAAATACTTCTAAGTAAAATATTACTTATAAAATAAGAAAAAATACATAATAATTAACTTATAATTGTAAAATTTACTAATAAGTAAAAAATATTAACTTAAAATTTTAAGTAAATATTTAACTTTATTTAATTTTTTAAGTTACAAATATTAACTTATATGTAAAAAAAAATTACCTATAACTAAAATATCACTTATGAGGAAAAAAAAATTCATATAAGAAACAATAAAATAATTTTTTTACTAAGGGATGTATATGTAATTTTAATCCTTAAGAAACTTTCAAGAACCAATGGATAATAAACTATCAAGCATAGGTTGGACAATTTTAGAAACCGCTCCTAAAACCACTTAAAATAGATCCGTTCATAAATGCTTAAAATCGATAATTTAAAAATGGTCCATAACGGGCAAATCGAAACTCTCAAGCAGGTCTTAAGAACTTATTTTTGAACTGCTGGACATAATTTAGCACATTCAGAACTTTTATTTGCTACACAATGGATATTTAGCACATTTGAAATGAAAGTTGCATTTGAATTGTTTTATTATATTTGTTGATTTTTTTGTTGAGATTTTCGTTAATCAATGGTTGAATTGTATTCAAGATGCTGTAATTGAATTCGTGTATTTAGGGAGTTTGAATTGCTATGTATAAACATGCTGCACAGAGATGAAAACATGGATGTTTTTCACAAAGATTTTTGAAAAGTAGGGATGTTATGCACAAATATTTTTAAAAGGTAGGGATGTTTTTTCGTCAATAAATTTTAAAGGTTAGGGATATTTTTAACAATAATGTTATTCATCCTCACTGAAATTGAGCCCAAGTTTATGTGACAATCACAAGACATTAAATAATAGACTTAATTAAACGAGTCATGTGAATTTATATTTAAATAAATCTATCATTTAATGTCATGTACTGAGGCTCAATCGCAGTGGGGATGAATATCATTATTTTATTTTTAAAGAAATTATTACTGTATAGGGATTACTATCACAAAGTTAATTCAATACTCAAAAGAAGTAAACATGTCCAGCTCATCTTCACCATTGAGCCAAAATAGATCATTCACCTTTGGAATCTAATATGTGCTATACAACAACCATTTTCGCTCATTCTTCTTAATATACCCATTGGTTACACCCTTGAGCATAAACTAGAAATGAACATCGCCGTTCATTAACCACCCATTCAATATATATTTTTCTAAATTTTTCCAGTAACCTAACATGACAGCGGTCATAGTTGTGAAATATAATGTTCTTCACGACCTTTTTTCTATATTTAATGTAATAATTTAAAGTGTTTTTATACTCATGTTGTTATTGTTATATTTATGGACTAGGTTGAAAATGGGAAGAAGGGATTAAATGAGTTAGAGAACTATTTTACCTTTGTTGTTTGAAAATAAAACTATATTTTTGTATTGAATTAACGAAGGTACTGATGGATAGTGAATGGAATGACGATGTTTATTTATTAAAAAAAGGTGAAAATAAGAACAAAAATGTCAAAAATAAAATAAAATAAAAGATAAGGACGTTTTACCTAGTAAACTTGAAAAATGTAGGACTTTTCGGGCTAATTACCCAATATAAAACGTGATGAAACCCCTAAAAACGAACGTTACCGCCGTCATTCCGCCGGTTGCCGCCTTCCCACCATTTCACCGTTTTTCTCTCAATTTCAGAATTTCTCACTCCTTACAACCCAAAGTCCACCCTAATTGAAAGCTAATCTCAAGATTCTTCCTTCTTCCTCATCATTTAGACTCAATAAGGTAAAATACACACTGCATTTATATTGGCGTTCTGTTTCATGAATTTTTATTTTCAAATATATATTTACATTCTTCATCAGTTCATTTCCTTGATGCTAATGGAAAGTCTCGGGCTTTAAATTTGTTTCATTAATTTTTGAACAAAAAAAATCACCTTTCTTTCTGTTTTCTGTGGGAAATGCCTCCAATTTTCCAGTTTTGTTCCCTGTAGCTGCTTTCTCCATCAATAGATTTATTTGACCAGTATACCAAGTCAACAGACGGGGTGTTTAGGAAAAGATTGCATGCTTGAAACTCACGCATCGATTTCCATATTAATATTCCATGATTAAATTCTTCTGGATTCCATGATTAAATTCTTCTGGGGAATAAATTACAAGTCCCTAAACCGTTATCCCCTGTCCTCAATACCCAAAACCCTACCCATTTCTGCTGCCTCCTGCATCCTCACGCCACTGCCGACTCCAATATTTTTCTCGTATCAGGTGTCTTCTCCCCTCCATTGTTGCCCTCTGTAATCCAGTATTTTATAATTTGGTAGACTCTCGGGCCTTGTATTGCCCGTAACTTAAACTTGTAATTTTTAGTACTATTTACTTGGTTTTATGGAGTTGTTGTTCTTGGTATTATTTAAGGAAAGAAAGGAACAGAGTCTGGGTTGTTTTTCTGAGATGATTGATATTTTTTCCATGATAGGCAGACTCGTCAATGGACTCGCGGGAGTTAACTTCGGAAGAGCTCGAAAAGAAGAAGAAGAAAGAAGAAAAGGTTTTTGCATTAATTTATAAGTTATTCACTTGTTATATTCGTCATGAATTCAGAATATAAAGGAATTCATGTTTCTCTTAGGCTAGGTCAGGCATTGGTTTTAGAATTTGAAATGATTCCAGTTCTTCGGAAGATATAAGTTCTCTATCTGTACTGTTTTTTAATTAAAAGAAATAGTCTTTTTTGTTCTAAGCTCTGTCGATTAAATGTGGCATTGCAACATTCTGGACCAAGTGCTGGAAAGTTCTTAGATTAGTAGTTTTTTGTTTACGAGAGGAGTCCTTGGATTTCATTTGGACCATTGTTTTGTTTTAGTTTGCTTGGTTTAGACTTTAGAGTTTAGACTTAGCTTTTTATGCGAAATGGCTGTTTTGATTTCTGATTTTTTTTAATTGTTTACGAAATTAATTGTAATTTCACGTGTTCTTTCATAGGCTAAAGAGAAAGAGTTGAAGAAACTTAAGGCTGCACAAAAAGCAGAGGCAGCCAAACTTCAGGTGTACTATCATCTACAGCCCTCTTAGCTTGGAGTTTCTCTATGCTGATCGCGATAGTGCACTTATTGTTATTATTATTATTGTTGTTGTTTCTTTTTGTCTATTATAATACCTTATGCAGGCTTTCATTTGCAATTGAAGGCACAGCAAGCCTCTAATGCTCCCAAGTCAGGGAAGAAAAAGAATGTGAAAAGAGAAGCAGAGGAGGAAAACCCTGATGATTATATTGACCCTGAAACACTTGTGGGTGAGAAGAAAAAGCTGTCTCGTCAAATGGCAAAAACGTTCAATCCTAGTGCTGTCGAGAAATCGTAAGTATTGTGCTTACAATATATTTTTTCTTTTTATTTTCTTCATTGTTATTGGATGCTTGATTTGTTATATTTTTCTCGTCCTTCTAATTTCTAATCTAATTAGGTGGTATGCATGGTGGGAGAAGTCAAAATTCTTTGAGGCAGACCCTAGCAGCTCTAAACCACCTTTTGTCATTGTGAGTTTGTCTACGAACCTTTCTTTGGTGTTGCTTTAAATTGTAATTGTTAGTTTGTTTTAACTATTACATGACAATTTAAGCGAGAGCACAGTGATGAGAATATTTTGGGAATAGGTGGATATTCTGTGTTGCATATCCTGAGATACTGAAAAGCCATTAAAAAAAAAAAATATAGTTACAAATGGAAATGAGCTGAATTGAACCTGACAATGGAACATGTAACAAATGATTTCCCTGATATTCTCATCTTCTTAGATCTCTCTCCTTTTCCATATCTTTTTCTTTCTACTCATGCCAATGTGCGTGTATGTGTGTATATGTGTAAGTTTTCTGGGTATGATTGTGCTAACCTGGTTCTCTGAGAGAGTTTGTAATAAAGCCTTCAATATAGTTGAGAAACTCAAACAAGATCCGACAGAAAAAGTGTGAGATATAAGGAAATGTGAAATCAATGGATTCTATTTGACTGATGGGAAAAAAGGAATTTGTATGTAGAAAAATACTAAGGTTATTTCAATCAATATTCAGACAGAGTCTAATCACTTCAGTTATAATTGAAAGTAAACATTCAATTTAGAGGTTTATGGTGCTGCCACATAATTATGATACTAGGCCATGTTGGACAACTTGTGTGCATGCTTTGCTTTTTCACACTTACATTCTTCGTTCAAACTTGTTATTTACTTTTGCATGCACATGAATATAGTTTTTCAAGTGTTATTATTTCAAAGACATTATGTTAGGTACATAGACACATGAATTTTTTATTCTTGGCAGATGTAAATGGAAGGAGAATCACATAGAACGAATATGAACTTTTGATGAGTGGTTCAAGAAGACACAATGTACTAAATTATTAATAGTGTTCTATTATGGGCGAGAGAGCTCGAGGGACCTTTTAGTTACTGACATGCTAACTTGTGTAAAACAAGTCTATTGTTCAAGATTAATGGGTTAAACTGTCCTAATTACGCACTTCAATTAATTGTGTGTGAAGAATTTACAAGCTGATATGGACTGTGAACCTATAGATATTCACGTGAGATAGTTTTTGTAGTAAATATTCATCGAAATATTGTTTTTGACATGCACGGGTAATTCTGTGGTATGTGTGAGATGAGTAGTCTCATGGTTTAGACGTGAACATGATAGTTCATTAAACAGATCAGAAGACCTAGCTACTGAAATGAATTAATCATGAAATAAGTAATACTCAAGTATCTGCATGTATGTTTGATACACACACAAATAAAGACTAAGAGAGAGCAAGGGGGAGAATGTTTTACGTAATTAAGTAAAACTGAAGAAATTAATGGGATTATATGCCAATTGCCAAGTTGCAAGCAATTGATTAATAGGAGAGTGATTGCCTATTTCCATAAAACCCCTGAGGGACAAAGTAGTGGAAATACCAAATCATGGCACATCTATTCAAAAACAATTTAAGCCCATATTTGTCTCTCATTCTTTTAAAACTCTTTTTTCTACGTACTCATTTTCAACCACACACATTCACACAATAAAATATTCTACATGTAAACCAAAAATCTTTCCCTACTTTTTAACCTCACATTCTCCAAAAAAAATCATTATTCAAAGCAATGTTTTACCCAAAAAAATGACAACCAAACATGGGCTAAATGTGTGTAAAAGGATAACATGGCAGAGATCAGATAGCCTTGCCAAGTGATAAAAGTGGAAAAAATGTCCACGCATTCAAATCTTCAACTTCAGTGCATATGATTCTCTCTTTAATCAAGATAAACCATGTACATAAATAAATTGTAAAGAATTATATGGGTTTGAATGGAAGTATGATACATGCAAGTGGACTTCACAAACATTTTAATTCAGTTATTTTTGGATTAGTCCCAATGCTGCTAGACTGCTACGAACCCATAAAGAGTATTATTCACTACTGCACTTACCAAAACTTCTACAAGGTCAGCTATAAGTTCACACGGTTTTTAATGTAATGCTTACATTACAACTGGTGAGTTGTAAGTGCTAATATACATGTTTCCAATTTAAAATTTTCAAACTAAAAATAATATGATGATAACATCTTGCCATGGTAAAGAGGCGAAAAAGTTAAACTAGAGAAGATGAAAATGTTTTGGTGCTGTTTTGTTTTCCGCTTATTTGTAGATAATGTGTTTTTTAAAGCACGATGATGCTCTTTTTCTTTATGTTATTCCAACTAGCAGACAGGGTTAATCCAAGTTGAGATTTAAATAATTCTGTGGTCTGAAGCTTGAATGTACAAGTGCGATCTTGTTTTGGTGATGATAAAGATGACTTCACATACTTTCTTCTGATATAGACATATTCTTTTAAGTAACCAATGGGTTGACTAGGGAAATGAAAAGCTTGAGATCATTATATGCGTAGATGAGAGGAAGGGCAGGAGTAGAGGAAGCGAGTTTGTCTGCACTTGATATTTGAATCGTCTGTGCAGTTTAATTACTCCTATTTACTCCTCTCCTTGTGAATGCAGGTTTTGCCACCTCCGAACGTTACTGGGGCTCTACATATTGGCCATGCTCTTACTGCTGCAATCCAGGTCTTGTAATGTTGTTTGATGTTTCAATTGTGAAAGTTTATCCAGAAATGTAGTTTCATTTTATTTTTTGTTGAAATATTTCACCTCCAGGATACAATTATTCGCTGGAGAAGAATGTCTGGATACAATACATTATGGGTGCCTGGTACAGACCATGCTGGAATTGCCACACAGGTTGTACCTTCATAACCTTTTAATTTTCTGTAACTTCTTTCAGGGTGAATTTTGTTGTCTTGTTCATTTGCATGATGTACGAGTTGCTGAATATCTATATCTGTGACATGAGAATTTGGCTAGTTTAGTCCAACTGTCTCACATTGAGCATTCATGTGTCATATTATTGGCATGAAACTTGACCAAAAATTGAAAATCCTGTGGGCCATGCATAACTTATTATCATAGGAAGCTAAAATGACAGAATGATATCAGGTACTTTTCTTAGTTATCCTAGTGAGATTCTTTTGTTTAGTGAAGAAAATGTAGCAAACATTTAAACGCTCTAAAATATTTATGGATAGTTGTTACTGTGTATGTTGGATTAATCTGAATTCGTCAAGCTTGCTGACCTATTATATTTAACTGACATTTATCTAATCTCACTCAGGTCGTTGTGGAGAAGAAGATTATGAGGGAAAAGAAATTGACTCGGCATGATATTGGTCGTGAAAGCTTTGTAGCTGAAGTGAGTTTAGCCACCTTATTGTATTATTCTTATATATATATATATATTCAATATTCTTTGACTTATGCTTGTGCCTAGTAGAAATATGAAGGCTAAGACGTTACCTATATAAAGGATTTCTAAACAGGAGAGGGAAAAAAAATAGGATACATGAAATTCATATACTTAACTTTCATTCCTATTTTATAGATTTTGATATTTTGTTAATAGGTATGGAAATGGAAGGATGAGTATGGAGGCACTATACTGAAACAACTAAGGGGTTTGGGTGCTTCTCTGGATTGGTCTCGTGAGGTAATAATTTTGGTTATCACTTCATCGTATATATAATCTGGACACTGTTAGTGGTGTTGCATAGTCCATTGCAATTCTGATAATTGGTTTTATGATGTTCTTTCCTGATCGTTACCCATCAACCCCCTTTCTGCTTAGTGCTTTACCATGGACGAAAAAAGATCAAGGGCTGTGACTGAGGCATTTGTTAGACTTTACAAGGACAGTCTAATATATAGGTACGTTCTTATCTTAACATCCATCGTTTTAATGCTCTCTAGGTGGTCACTTGTGCTGCGACTAATTGTATTGGGTTTCTTTGTGGTGCCCTGCTTTGTTGCAATCAGGTTTGTTTCAGCTGTTGAGTTTGGCATTTGTCACACCCTTAGCCATCTTGAATTATGCCCGCTGTTTGACCACTAATTAGTGTTCAACCTCAAGGGATACTCTTGTGATTGTGATAACATTATTCTTTTGGTACTTGTTAGGCACAACGGAGAATTTATTCTATCTGATGTGATGCATATTTTCTGAGCGTGGGCGTGTTATGCTTTGTTGAATGCAAAGTTGGTATATTACCTGTGGTGTATCAATAGTTATTTCTTCTATTTTTCACTACTTTATTTCTTAAAACGTTAACTCAATTTCTTCCTCGTTTACCTATGGAAGGTCATTAGATTTTTCCTCGTTTGCATGCAGAAGGTTCTTCACTTACTTGTGCATATTTATATCCTACATTTTTTCTTCTTTTTAGGGATCTCCGTCTAGTGAACTGGGATTGTGTCTTACGGACAGCAATATCTGATATTGAGGTGGATACAACTATTTTGTCCCATCGGCTTTTAAAGGTCATTGTCGCGATAATATTTTAAGTTTCTGAACTGCTTTGGTGTCTTCAGGTGGATTATATAGAAATCAAAGAGAGAACACCATTACGGGTTCCGGGATATGCAAAACCTGTGGAGTTCGGAGTGCTGACATCATTTGCATATCCTTTGGAAGGAGGCTTGGGAGAGATTGTTGTGGCGACTACTCGAGTGGAAACAATGTTGGGTGATACTGCGATTGCTATACATCCAGAAGACCCACGATACATCCATCTTCATGGAAAATTTGCTATTCATCCATTCAATGGAAGAAAGCTTCCTATAGTTTGTGATGCAGTGCTTGTAGATATGAATTTTGGGACTGGCGCTGTGAAGGTGAGGATTATGTTTCTGCACCTTAGAATTCTGGCCTTCAATTTTCCTTCTCTTCTCCAGAAAGCCCAATGCCAATGACTACCTCCTTTATCTTGCAGATAACGCCAGCCCATGATCCAAATGATTTTGAGGTTGGAAAGCGTCATAATCTTGATTTCATCAATATTTTCACTGATGATGGAAAAATAAATAGCAATGGCAGTCCAGAGTTTGTAGGGATGCCACGTTTTGAAGCTCGTGTGGCTCTTACCGAGGCTTTAAAGGAAAAGGTATTCCTACTCTATCTGTATTTATGTTAGTGCCCGCACTCTAAAATGGCTTATTTCTCAGATAGCTAGCTGACAGAAGTGTAAAGCACCAGTTACACATGCGCTTTGATGTCTGTCGGTGAACTTAATTGTTCTTTCGGCCTAATTGAAAATTCTACTAATGATTGTTGAAACATTGAAAAAAATTTCAGGGAACTTGTCTTTCGATTTTTTCGTGGGTGGAATGTGTAATCATTAGTTGACATTTACTTTCTTCTGCAATTCAGGGTCTCTACAGAGGTGATAAAAATAATGAGATGCGTCTTGGAGTTTGTTCAAGAAGCAATGACGTTGTGGAACCCCTTATAAAGCCTCAGTGGTATGTTAACTGCAAAAGCATGGCCCAACAAGCTCTTGATGCTGTAATGGATGACTCAAGTAGGAGAATGGAGATTATACCAAAACAATATGTTGCTGAATGGAAGAGGTATCCTGAAATGATACAGTTTTATGATATTGTATTTGAAATTCAATTTAAAAGAACTATTATTTTAATGTTATCCTCTAGCTTACTTCTCTGTTTGATACGTGGAGTCTTTCATTTTCTAATACATTTCTGGTAAACCTAAGCTTCGAAATATTGATAATTTTTGTTATTGAATTTGATGTCATCATTTCATTTCCGGTCACGTTAACTTTCATAAAAGCACACGAGTTTGAATTTGATACTAATGAGTGGATCTTCGATATGCAGGTGGCTTGAGAACATTCGTGATTGGTGTGTCTCAAGGCAGCTTTGGTGGGGTCATCGTATTCCTGCATGGTACGCAAAATTGGAGGATGATGAACTGAAGGAACTAGGAGCATACAATAATCACTGGGTGGTTGCTAGAAATGAGGAAGAGGCTCAGGAAGAGGCTAGCAGGATCTTTGCTGGGAAGAAGTTTGAACTTTCACAAGATCCTGATGTTCTGGACACCTGGTTTTCTTCTGGTCTGTTTCCATTATCTGTGTTGGGGTGGCCTGATGATACAGATGATCTTAAAACATTTTATCCAACATCTGTTCTCGAAACCGGACATGATATTTTGTTCTTCTGGGTTGCTCGTATGGTGATGTTGGGAATGAAGCTGGGTGGCGATGTTCCTTTCAGAAAGGTGAGTGACCTTCTTGTACTTTGTAGGCAGCTGCGAGTGGTGTCCGACAAGTATCGGACACCAACGCTGACATGTGTAGGATACACCAGATGGCATGCTGGATATGTTATCTGATCTCTTAATAGCGGACATGTCACCACGCAGCGATTATTTCATAAAAATTGAAAAAACATAAAAGTGGGAAAGTAACCTGGTTTATCATCAGAATTAAAAAAAAAATGTAAAATTTATTTTGATTGCAAAACAAAAGGGATGTCGTGACCAGCATCATTCCCGTCATGAGAAATGGGTTCTTCTATCAGCAGCACAAGGGATGGAAGATAAGTCAACAGTGCAAGATGTGATCTAAAGCCTACATGGAAGATGGCGCTGAGGGGACCAAAGAATAGATGAATTGACCTACTAAGGCAATTTAACCAATGAATAAAACAGTGAGCCCTTTTCAAAATTAGCCAATCAGGCCCCTTTTAACCAGTAAATTTGCCATTTCTCCCCTAACTTCCCATCCTATACAAAAAAAGACAAGTTTACAATATATTTATTTGCTTAATACTATAAATTTTAAAAAAATAAATTTAATATAGTTTATATTAATGTGTCGCAACATGTCGATCTGGTATTTTTCTGAAAAATCGAATCACTTCGTCTTGTTGTGTCTGGCATGAGTGTCCATGTCAGTGGTTCCTTGCCATTAAGCTTTTTCACTGTTTACATTGAGTGATTAAAACTTCCATTTCCAAGTTTCATGTTGCACTGATGCTGATCGTGCTGTACTGTGGTAATGGGTCCACTGTCTGAGTGCTCAGCTTTTTACCTAAGATTGATGGTTGGGTATTTCGGAAAAATAGTGTGAAAAGTTATTCTCAGAAAAACCGGATGACTGCCGTTTGTTGCTTCTGTTACTTTTGAAAACTATCTGACTGAAGTTAACCAGTTTTCTCACAATATGCTTCTACTCTTATGACAGTAAAGTTCAAATGGTGGTTTATTCTTTTCTGAATGAAGATGCTTTTTCAACTGTTGCAGGTTTATTTGCACCCAATGATTCGTGATGCACATGGACGCAAGATGTCCAAGTCATTGGGAAATGTTATTGACCCTCTTGAAGTGATTAATGGAATAACCCTTCAAGGTCTTCACAAAAGGCTGGAGGAGGGTAATTTGGATCCAAATGAATTGAAAACTGCAAAAGAGGGTCAGGTGAAGGACTTCCCTAATGGGATACCTGAATGTGGTGCAGATGCTCTACGTTTTGCCCTTGTTTCGTACACAGCTCAGGTAATAGCTTTGTGTGTTTTGTTCTCGAAAGTTGCTCTCTTGGAGAGTTTGGTAACTTCATATCATTTTGTTTCAGTCGGATAAAATAAACCTGGACATTCAAAGGGTGGTTGGCTATCGTCAATGGTGTAACAAGCTGTGGAATGCTATAAGGTTCGCCATGAGTAAACTTGGAGATGATTACACCCCTCCAACAAAGATAGATCCTCATGTCATGCCTTTTGGCTGCAAGTGGATACTCTCTGTTTTGAATAAAGCCATATCAAAAACATTGTTCTCTTTAGAATCTTACGAGTTCTCTGACGCTGCGACATCAGTATACTCATGGTGGCAGTTTCAATTGTGCGATGTGTTTATTGAAGTAATCAAGCCCTATTTTGCCAGCAATGATCCAGCTTTTGCATCTGCAAGAATATCTGCACAAGATACCTTGTGGGTGTGTTTGGATAATGGCTTAAGGTTACTTCATCCTTTTATGCCGTTCGTCACAGAAGAACTGTGGCAGCGTCTTCCTTCTAGAAAAGATTCTACGATGAAAGAATCAATAGTCATATGTGAATATCCATCAATTGTGGAGGTAAGATCTACGTACATTTCTATGCAGTTAAGGGAGGATAACAAACAAAATTTGACATCGTTTGTGGCATTTCAATGGAATTTCTATGTTCCTTGATTGAGTTTCTATTCTAGTGTTTGTCTGGCATAATTTGTTATTTTAGTGTTGATTTTGAAGCATCTTTGTTGGTTTAGCAAATGAAATTAAGCACCGCTTGTCCAATACTTTTAACACGAGAAAATAGTTCTTTTTATACCCAAGATCATGAACTTCTGTATGCAAAGAGTCAATGGGGGTGTGTATGCTAGAAGATCAAGCTAGGAGAAGTGCTTTCAGGCTCATTCGTGTGGAAGATCTTGCAAAAAAGAAGTAAATATGAACCACTGCCTTCACCTATGTCTTGCTATGATATTATGTTGGTTGAATATTCAGGATATTGATATTAGTGAGACAACTTCCCACACTGACCCAGTCACCACCTCTACCACCAAAGGAAAAATAACCCGATTTTTGGTAGAAGTTGTGGTAAGGTAAAAGATATCCCCAGTTTTGAAATTTCATGTACTACAAACTAAAAAATCAAAACATCGTTAGAATTTGATCTGCTGCTCAATAATTTAATTTTGACAGACCATTAACATTCCTAATTTTGATTAGACTTCCCAACATCCGTTTTCGTCTGCCTTCTTATTTGAACGTTGAATAGGGTGCTCAACAATTCCACTTCCACTGTTCTTTTGCAGTATTTTTTCATATTATTGAATTTATATGTATTATTTATAAACTAGTCTTATATGAATTTCTGTTTAGAACATAAGCTCAGCTGCCATCCTATCCTTATTCCTCTTTCTACAGAGCTGGACTAATGATAGTGTGGAAATGGAGATGGATATGATCGAGTCAGTGGTTAAATCTCTGAGGTCTCTTCGGTCAACTCTGGCACCAAAGGAGAGACATGAAAGGTAAAGCTCATGAACTCAATGCTATGAATTTTTTGGATAAATTTGAACCTTGATGGCATATATGGTAGGAAGGATTAAATGTTACTCAGCATTAAGGAAGAAGAGAGTGACAATCTTGTTTATTATAGTGTCCAGATGTAACCTATCAAACATACTCTTGGTGTTTGTGTTCTTCATCAATTATAGATGTTTTCCAGTCACACTGCAATAAG
Organism: Fraxinus floribunda; assembly: GCA_903798395.1. Lineage (NCBI taxonomy): Eukaryota > Viridiplantae > Streptophyta > Magnoliopsida > Lamiales > Oleaceae > Fraxinus > Fraxinus floribunda. Next base: position 1,659 of record CAIGRS010210271.1, on the reverse strand, counting down.
ATGATTTGTACTTCACTTTCCACTTGATTCTGGGTACTCCGAATGGTTGATTCAGATAAGAAATATTGTGGATCCCTAATTGCTTTATAAGGTGTTACGTGGACAGTTCCAAAACTTTGGCACGAGTAACATGAAAAAATTTCTTCTCCAGGCGAGCAGCTTATGTTCGTTGCCGTTTAAATGATGCGTGCAACATCATTAAAAGCCATGAACTGGAGATTGCTACACTGGCAACATTATCTTCTCTAGAGGTATGTATTTGGATCATGTTTATGGTCTATAGTTTTACAGTAATACCTTTGTTACCGATGCCTTACTGAAAAGTTAAGAGATAATTTTGACATCCTTTTGAGTTCTTTTATTCCCTTTTCATACTGTTTGAAGTATTGTGAAGACCTTTGACCCTGAAATTTCTCAGGTTTTAAGCGAGAGCGATGATGCACCAGTGGGTTGTAAGGTGGATGTGGTCAATGAATCTCTCTCGGTATACCTCAAGCTACAAGGAAACATTAACGTAGAAGCTGAACGCCAGAAGCTGAAGAAAAGGATGGAGGAGATAGAAAAGTGAGTCAACCCAATAGTTCATTGAAAAAAATAGTTCTATCATATTTTTATTCATTTCCTTGGTTAATAAATTGACGTATTTTTCAGGCAACGCGATAGCTTGATGAAAATAACTAGTGCATCTGGCTACCAAGAAAAGGTTCCAGCCCGCATCCGTGAAGAGAACGAGGCGAAGCTTGCATCGCTTCTTCAAGAGCTCTTGTCCTTTGAGGAAGCTAGTGAGCAATTGGAACGCGCATCGGAAGATTATAGGAACTAAAAAGCACTAGTAATTTTCATATTTTTGGCTTTGGGCACTTGAATTATTCTCATACCACGGGCCAAAAGTTTTCACATTGTTGTGGCGGTCCATTTGACAAGTGAGTTATCGTTTTCTCCTTTATTATGAGGTTTTAATATAATGTCCCGACCGACAGGCTCATTCAGAGACCTAATTGAAAGATCACGGTGCAATGTTGAGATAGTAAGCCATAATGCATGAATAGCTTTTATTATTTAAATGTATTTTTTTTNCAAAAGTTTTCACATTGTTGTGGCGGTCCATTTGACAAGTGAGTTATCGTTTTCTCCTTTATTATGAGGTTTTAATATAATGTCCCGACCGACAGGCTCATTCAGAGACCTAATTGAAAGATCACGGTGCAATGTTGAGATAGTAAGCCATAATGCATGAATAGCTTTTATTATTTAAATGTATTTTTTTTTATCATTCGAGGTGTTATTTTAAAGAGGACAATACATAAATCAGGTTTTTAAGTATCATCCTTTCAAAATTAAAAATTAAGGATAGAAGTTTTAAATTTTAAAAATCAGGTTTTCATTAAAATTCATTTATGAATTAATTAATTAATTATATATTTTATTAATAAAAATATAAAGGTCACAGAACTTTACAATTTGGTCACAATTCAAAAAATTTAATATCACAATTCAAAAATTTTATAGGTCAGAGTTCGTTCTTCGGTCACAAATTAAAAACTTAAAAGTTACAATTTGTTCATCGATTATAAATTACAAAATTTATAAGTCATGCAACTTATTTTATGGTTACAAAATATCAAATTATAGGTTACATATTACTTTTATTGATCACAA
>CAIGRS010210217.1:0-27635 GCA_903798395.1 Fraxinus floribunda | reverse complement strand
ATCAAACAGTCAAAAAGTGAAAGTGGGAAAATATTTTCCTATTTCCATGGAAAATGTAGCCAAATCAAATGGACCCTTAGAGAAAAACTTAAATTTAAGTTTTTTATCAAACAAAAATTAAAGATTTATTATTATTTTTAAAAAGAACATGAGTTGTTTTTAACAAATTGAAAAAAAAATCAATAATACTTACTAAGTAAAAAATAAAAATAAACGAGATGATAAATGGGCAAGGGACCTACCCCACTCTGTCATATCCCGCTGTAATTGGGTATGAGGAAGGACCAAGATGATAAAAATACATGACAAAAGTGAAAATGGTATTTATCATCTCATAGTCGTTCCATTGTTATCCCACCTATACCAATCATAATATTAATATATTATAAATTTTTATACTACATCTTTAATGGAATGTTTTAAAGGACAAGTAACGAAGCTTAAATGTCAACATCTGCCATTTTCGTCGATTTTCGTCGTTACGAATTGATTTTTTCCCCATGTACAGAAGAATCCCACCAAAATTTGGCAGAATACACAAATGCGCGAGACCCATCATGTATTTAAAATTAAAAAAAAAATACGCAGGACCCACAAATGCGTGTTTTTTGTTGAAATTATATGGACTTCCTTTTCTGTACATCCAGCTGAGTTCTTAGGAATTTGGCCACCAGTACGTGTACATGACGTTTTCATTTTTCTGACAGAGTTCTTAACCATACTCGTGTAATGTTACTTTTCATAAATACGAAAAAATAATTTAATTACAGGCCTAATTGAGTGTAATGAAGCCCATGTGGTGTCACTTCATGACGCAGTTGCATATGCCCAGGCGAGGAGAGGAAACTCAACAAGAGACTAGCACGAGACGTTGACACGACCCGCACCCTTCTCCACGTGGTCAATGGACTATGCAATATTTCTTTTCTCGACGTATCTAATATTTCAACATAGTTAGAAAGTGACAAATTTTAAGTTTCTATTAAGATTCAAATGCGAATCCGAGCATTGCTCGACAACAAAAATTCTTTGTTTTAGTTAATATTTTGGGATAACCGAGCTCTGAGAGAGAGAGAGAGAGAGAGAGAATTCAGTTTTAGATAATTTTATATCAATCGAGTTATCGAAATGTTTTAGCGTATTAAACAAAAATATTCCAAATATAGAAAATCCAAATTTCATTGTCAAACACTACTTAAAAGTTTGAAGAACTATACAATAGTTTCTAATCATTTAGTCCTTTGCCAACGTAAAAACTAAAACCTCACCCAGATACAATTTGACTTATTCGATCTTTTTGTATTGCGTAGACGATCAACCATCTGAAAAAAGTTATTAATTTCTATAGTTATGTATGCGAGTATTAAAAGAAATTAGTAATCTTTTTTTATGTTCGATGAAAGTGTGTTATATATTCACAAGAGTATCTAAGCGAACATTTCGAATAAGCCAAAAATATATGCAAACTCAAAATGAGCTTAAAGCACTCGCAAGGGAGAAACGCTATGAGCAACCTTACATACATAATGTGAGTCAATGTACTTGAACAAAAACGCAAGGATTAAACTGGTGAATAAAACATAAGTAGGTAACAAAATCAGTTAGAAGTCAATCAATCAATTACTGACATACGTAACTAACTAAAAAGACCCATTTATCCCAAAGATTTGAATAGAAATCTATAAATAGGCGTACCTGAAATGAAGAATGTTATGACGAATTTTGAACAACTTCCTCGCAAATAGTCATTTTTGAAAATGACACCAAACAAGTTTTGAGCATTCTAGAAAATTGAAAACTGAAATTGACTTAAAAACAACAAAGTAAATGCAACCTTTGTTTTTTGAGATAACCAAAAAAGGCAGGCATGAATTGCAAGACCGTAGAACTGATCTCTCCACGAGGGCAGAGCCTAACAAGAGTAAATCAAGCTACTTTAGACTTTTGCCACTCGATGAACCTTTATTAAAAGGTGTGAAAGTGGATTTTTTTTTTTATCACAATATCTTTTCTTATTTATATTTAATATAATGTTTTAACGAAAGATATTGGCTTAAAGTCACCATCAGGTTTTGCCTAGTAACAAGCAATAGGGCTGAAGTTATATTCAGAGGCAGTCTGGAGAAGCTATACAACCCAAGTTATAATAAGTAGTTGTCCTGGTGATAATAAGTTGTTCAGAACTCAATTGACAGGAGAGCCTGAACGACAAACTTAACAATTTCCAGAAGTGAAGTTTGATTCGACAAAACAGGCAGACTAAACATTGTACCCATCAAATATAATTCCAAGTGATTGCATACAAAATGGAAAAAGCGTAAAGAAATTGAAGGAATCTATGGAAACACGCGCTAATAACCTTCAATCTTCAAAATGACAATAGGTGATGCAATACGTCTAGAATCGAGTGATGGGAGAGAAAAAGCTACATGGATACCATACTGACCTTAGTACAACTGGTGGAGTTTCAAGTGAAGTCCAATCAACAAAATATGAAGACGTATGTGATACATCATTCTGCACCAGCGAGGAACGGGAACATTAAGATGGAGTTACCACTTATGATCCTCAAAATCAGAAGTTTCAATCAGATCAGATGGTTTTGGTTGGTGAATTATCTTTTCAAAAATGTGACTGAAACTTTTATCTTCAACCAGTGCTTCAAAGACTTTATCTTCCGCAACAATATTTGATGTTTCGCTATCACAAGTCGGTGGCCAGTCTGTAGGAGAAAATATCAGTTGCGATATGCGATCTTTTTGAGCTTGTAATGCATATTTTCTAAACTCTATAGTCCCTGATGTGATCAGGTGATATACATGCACAACCTTTTTCTGACCAAGCCGGTATGCCCGGCTTATGGCTTGCCTTTCAACTGATGGGTTCCAGGCAGTATCGAGCAACACAACTCTAGATGCCCCGATCAAGTTGATTCCTTCAGAACACGCTCTTGTTGATGCAAGAAGCACCTTAGCTTCACTTGAAAAATCATTGAAAGAACATATAGAATATTGACGCTGATTCTCTTCAAGTTGCCCATCCATGTAAAGTACTTCTCTTCCTTCTTTCCAAGAAAAATGATACTCAAGCTGCTGCTTGATGAAGATTAAAGGGTTTATAAATGTACTGAAGACCAAAACCCTCTCACCAAGTGCATCAGCTAGCCATATTAGTTTAGTGACAAACTTTGTTTTTACTCCTGCATCAATTTTTGATTCAATCCTTTGTACTTCACTCTTATAAGCAGAGAACATTTCTTCTTTAGCCACCAACGAAGGGTGGACAGAGATCAAGGACACCAAGCAAACCTCATGAAAAAATGGCTTAGCTTTTGAAGCAATTTCCAGTAGGGATTTTTGCAATTCAGTCGGCCGCAAGAAAACTAGAGAATCCCTCAGTCCAGGAAGACTTTCTTGAAGAATACTTCCTTTATGTACATGTACAAATGGATCGATCATGTTTTTAAGCTTTGTGGACTCATTATCCATAGTTTTATCAATAGACTTGGACGAACTAGTCCATTTTCCCCGAGTTCCATTTATTTCTTGCCAGCCCTTTTTGCAACTTTGACGAATTTTATCAATCTGAACCATTAACTTTGGATTAACTAGGCAGAGTGTATTGTATAGCTCTCTAAAATTGTTCTGGAAAGGAGTACCGGATAAGATGATGCGCCTGTTTGTTGCAACCTTTGTCAAAGCCTTCCACATTCGACTTTGGTGATTGCGAGGGGTGTGTCCTTCATCCAGCACTAAAAGATCGGGCAATTTAAGCAGTAGTTTCCAGATCCGATCATGTTCCCTTTTTCTCCGATGCTCCCCAACAAGCTTCTCAAACAGCTGGTAGCTGATTCCTAAAACACTACTACCCTTCACCCAAGAGGAAAACTTAACCAAACGAATGTACTCCTGGCTCCTCCCGTGACTTCCTACTTGGCTAATAATTTCCGGAGAAACGGCATTTTCCTCAGCAGACAACTCCAGGCTATTCAAATTGTGAAAAGGTATGGCAACATTCCACTTTCGAAATTCATCTTCCCAGGTGAGGAGCATGCCACGGGGAGCAATAATTACAGGCCGGCATGTTGGATAGAGTTTCATGAATGACTGGAGGAACACTATGGTGAGTCGGGTTTTGCCTGTACCAGGAGCATGTGAAATAATGCATCCTTTACCATCTTCAGAAAGCGGCCTTCTCAGTTTCTCAATGAAGATATCCCCAGCTATGTTTCTCCACATAAATTCAAACCCTTCCCGTTGATGATGATACAATTTACTTTTAGTGCCACGAATCAAATCCCACACTGTATCTCCAGCATGATCAGACGAAGAACTGGGATTTCCACTAGGAGAATCCTGAAACTGATTCTGGTCGAAGATACAACTATGTGATTCATAGAAGTATTTCCTGTCCTGTCTCCCGGGAGGCGATGTATACTGCACAAGACATGTTTGTAAACTGAAAGTTACTTAAAGGTAAAGTTGACTTACTTTTAAGTTTAACTGAATATGCTTATATGAACTCAAAATGCAAATTTAGGTTGACAAAATGAATAACTGTAGAAATTCTCAAAGCGTCACAATATGCTTTCAAGTCCGTTTGCCTCAGCTGCTATTATATTATGAGTGTAATCTAAGTTACAAGAGAAATGCATTATATGTGCAGCTCTACACTTATGACACCAGTCAAATTAGTTTTATCTCTACAGTTTCACGGGAAGAATGATCATAGTTTACCAAGTGCAGTAATAATGCCAAGCTAATTATCGAGATATGCTCAAAAAAACTCCTCCAATACTCTACATTCAATCAAATTACTCAAGTCACTAGCAGAATTAGACAACCATAACAACCTAATATTATACACTACAAGGTTGTATGGCCAAACTTAAGACAAAGTGCATTTACGAATAATTTAGCATGAGCTCATAACAACCCTTCCAATGAGTCAAAAATCACGTATCATAATATTCTTACTAAAAACTCACATCACCATGATGCCTAAGATTCCAGAAAGTACCTAGCATCACCATGATGTCTAAGATTCCGGAAAGTATCTAGCATCACCACGATGTCTAGCATCTAGAATAATAGAGGACCGAGTAAACGGTATTTGTAGAAATAAGCCGTAAGAAGGGACTTCTTTTTGAAGCTAAATGGGCAAAATTCATTACTTACAAAAGGTGGTAAAATATCTTCAATTTCAAGAATCACAACAGAACAATATCTGCATTTAATTCCTATCTGATCATCTAGAACAGGATCATGCTCCCCTCGACTACAACAGGATGCTTGAGTGCAGTCAACATCTTGGGGAATGATGTCATCATCATCATTATTCTGCAGATCAACAAACAAAATTGGTACATATTAGATAAATTGCACATATAGTAAACAGATTATCAGAAAAATTGATATACATTATCTCTCTCTGAGATATTTTAAAACAAAGGAAAAAAGGGAGAATGAAAGAAAATATCCCAAACATATTATTAAAAAAAAAGTGTAATTTAACCCAACAATAACAGAGTTCGAAACATTAATAAAATTCGTCTAAATACATGGTTACATGTCGATTTTTCATCTTGATGAGCTATTATGTAAAGGTGCAACTTGGCTCTCCAGCTATTGGTGTCTCATTAATAAAGAACAAAATGTAAAAAAGATAGATAAAAGATACCTAATTGGGCAAATCAAAGTTAACGAAGAAGATATGGAAATTCACAAAATCAATGTACCAACTAGAAGCCTAAAGGGGCATTGAAAACGTGAAATGGCTGGTAATTGGTTTCTGTAACAACATAATCAACTATTTGGCAATAATTTTTAAAATTTTAGAGTTGCTTATATCCTTCGTAAATAATTACCTAATCAAGTTAGCTAGACTAAAGTTTACATCAAATCAAGCAAAATCAAGCAAAGAGAGCTGTGATATTACTGTTGAAGAATTCTTGCAGCCAAACTCAGATTCCCGGAGACCCATATCCAAGTCACAGAAAAGAGAATCAATTTCCTTCTCCCATTCTGATTTCTCTGGCGGAGATGACTCCTCATCCTCAAACCTGAACTTAAGTGGCAAGGATTTTGGATTCATAGCATCAATATCAACAGAATTATGTTTTCCCACAGGTTCGTGTGCTTCCTTCTCTATTGAATTAATCAACATCTTGATTGACTCAAGATTTTTTGTTTTGTGAGTTTTTTTCTTAAAAGGTATGTCTTCACATGCTTCCTTCCCCATGCAATCGTCAGACATATTACTTGAGTAAATATTTCTCGTTTCAGTGGATGTCCAAATCTTCCTTCTTCCTTTCTGATCAGATCTTTGCACACATTTAGTGTTGCAACTGCCCTTTGTTTGTGATTTAGACTCCTCATTCTCGGAGTGCAAGTCGAGATTTTTCTTTTGAGGCCCAGAAATCATGGAGGGTCTTAGATGTCTTGCCATACTCGTTTGATCTTTATCATGCTCCACGTTGCAATCCACCAAATTTTGTACACCAGGAAACTTTCTCTTCTTTAAACTACTCTTGTTTAAACCATCATTCTCTTTCTTGCTCGATTTCATATTATTGCTGCCATCTCCAACTTCTTGAGAATCGTCCATACAACCGTAATCTGAATGTGGTTCATAATTTCTTTTCAAACCTGCCAATTTACTGTCTCTCTCCTCATTAATTATCTTTATCTTTCCAACATTGATGCTTTTTTCCTCTTGATGAACAACTGTTTGATCCTTTTCTTCAGGATCCATTTTCATTTTAATGGGACTGCCATCACAACATGCATCATCATCTCCTTCTTGGCTAAAATCATTGCAAAAACTTGAAACATCTGAATCACCAGAGGTCGATGAAATATTAACTTCAAAGTCCTTATCAGAATTATCATTTTCCTCTTCACTGCTCGAATTTGATTCTAACATCCCTGAATCATCAGAATCAGAATCAGCAGCAACCGATGATTCCAAATCCATTGACTTTTCTGAATCTTCAGAATCTTCTGAATCAATAATCGGCCCGGATTTAGAACGAGAGCCACTAATCTGATGGTCAACACTATCAATCTTCTTAACACTTTTCTTCTTTCCCCTCGAACCACCACTCACTGAACCCATTTTATGGGTATTGTTCCCACTAATCTCCGAACCCAAACCTTCATCAACACTCTCTCCTGTTCTTTTCGCACCCCTTTTCCTAGAAATCTCATTATTTTCAAGATTTGAACCATCATTATGACCCACACCACCTTCATTAGCCTCTTCCTTCTTCACCTCATTGTGCCAATTTCTATAAAACATTTCCCATTGGCTTCTGGTTCGCCTGGCTACAGAACTCAAAGAAGGACTACCACCATGCATCTCTCGTGTAACAATAAAAATCACAAACAGGAATACCCATATTTTTGTTCCATATCACAGTACAGTACATATATAACTAAGAAGAGAGGCGTCCACATATACTTACAAAATGATGTTCTTTGTTCTACACGCACACATGCAACATTCACGCCTCAGTGAGTTTCGAAGCAGCTGAGCGGGATTTAAGCATATACGCACAAAATCTTGTATCTTTAGATTCGATTATAACTGAGTTTTGGAGAAAAAATTAGAAAGGGAAGGAGAGAGAGTGAGAGAGACTGGACCAATTTTCCTTTACGAGAATTTTCCTTTTACATATTCAACTTCCAAGCTTGGGCTTCCCAGTCCCAATGTAATGAGTGATTTGCAGGGATGAACTTACGTGTGGACCCCATATTGTAATAAAAATATTATCACTTGCATTTGAGCAAGATTAATGCTTTTATGTTTAGTGTTCAATAAATTGCATTTGATAATGTTCAAAGTATCCCAATGTTAATATCAGTTACAAATATTTTTTTAATTAATTTTGAAAATATTTCCTAATAATAAATGAAAGTTTATATTAAAAACATACTACTATTATTTGTCCCATACTAAACTTATAATTGAAAATTGTCTAGTTGTGGAAATTTAAAATTACAATATTTATGATTTTAGTAATTTTATTTATTTAATGGTCTTAAAATAATTAAAGAGTTATTAAAAATTAAAATGCTTATTTAGAGCCTTGAAATTAAAGTTTAATGGTGTGATGGTCCCGAATTTAAAAAGTATAATATCTGATTGCAATTAAGGTTAAAGTTTAGTGACTGCTTATGAAATTTAATTTGCTACCTTGGTAAAACATGTAGATATTCCATTATCTTTAACAGTATGTCATTATGTTACTTGTACATAATAAATTACATAATATGATGTTGAGAGAAAAGATTGAGAGCATGTTTGGTAGAGATTAAAATCGGATTAAAATTGAAAAATTAGCAGTTATTGTTGACTTTTATTAGACGGGTGGGACCCAATAACGACCATATTTTCAATTTTAATTGAATTTTAATGGTTACCAAACAGGCTATGAATAAAAAAAAGTTAATTGTATTTTAAATTGATAAATGGTAAAGTGTCGTGTGACATTATATAATCTATTATATAAATATTGATGTACAAGTAGCGAGATCATTTTCGTTAAATAGTTGAAGGAACGCTATTGAAGTTGCCTAATTGTTCGCCACTTAAATTATAGTGGTGTGATTAGTCTGAATTTAAGTTCACTGGCCTGGTTGCAAATAAGCGGACCCATATCTGAAATTTTGAAATAGTTAGCTATGGATATCTAAAAGGGCCATGCTAGTTGTACATTGGCCTTGACATAAGGGTGTCCATTATGGACACCCTTATGTCAAGACCAATGTACAACTAGAATTATCCTATCTAAAATATATGTTAAATAAGATATAAAAGAAAAATAATAAGGATTATACTACTTCCGACACACCCTACAATAGGGGGTGCCACTTGTACATTATGGATACCATTATAGCATTCATAATGTACCCCAAGCATAACTCAAATAATAAAGAGTCAAAAATAGAAAACATTTTTAAAATGTATAAAAATTTGGATTATTCTACTTCCCCTAATGGGTTATCGAATTTTTTACCAAATCGTCACATGGCGGTCCCATATTGGGGGGTGTCTGGGCCCACATGCACCCCCCAATAGAGGGCCACCATGTGGCGATTCGGTAAAAAATTTGAGCAATATAGTAAGGTCCTAAAAATTTTAGCCTATGTTTTAACAAATATTATTTGAAAACTCTTTTTTTATATATACTCACTTTCAATCACACATTCACTCAATAAAATATTTTGTATGTAAACTTAAAATCTTTCTTTACTTTTTAACTACGCGTTCTCCTAAAAGCATTGTTCAAAACATTGTTTTCGCCAAATAATGATCATCAAACAGGGACTTACCTATTATACATAAAATAGAGAATTTCTTTAAGATGTAAGCCGTTAGTGTTATTTTTTATTATTTTTTTGGCATTTTCACATTTATTTCCACATTTCATTTCACATTTTTTTAAATTGAGAAACTGGATAAAATTGGATAGAAATGATGGTTTGTGCAATCAAATGTGTAATTAAGAGTAAAAATGCCATAAAAAATTAAAGGTATGGACGTTTTTCGTAATAATGGTGAAAGGTAGTAACATTATATACTAATTACACTTTTAATAACTTATTAGTGACTTATTTGGGCTTTTAAAAAAAATGAGACTGTAGTTGTAATTAGTTTTTTTTTTCTTTTTATTTTATTTAAAGAGAGTGGTATATTCGTCATTTCATAATTTTTAATTGAGGAAATATGTGAAAATGATATTTGGGCAATGAAATGTGAAAATAAGGGTGAAAATGCCAAAAAAAAAAAGTGAGGACATTTTCCACAAAAACAATGAAAAGGTGGGGGCATTGTGCTAATTACCCTTATTTTTAATTATTCACATTGTCGAGTAACATTATTGTTTAATGTATTCAAGCAAATCCTAACACTGTATTTAAACTTAATGAAATATAAATATAATATCTTGAGTAGGGTAACATAATATCTCACTATATATATACATCACGTTTTTCCAAGGTTCGTAATTATAAACCTAACAATAACTCTTATCTATTCGTTCTTCCACACCCAACCCCCATATAACTTGTACCACTGTATATCGACATTTGACTAACCTTTTTCTTGGAATGGCAATCTCAATACTTAAAAAGTTTGTGTCTGAGTGTTAGATAACTTATAAGTGGATAGAAAGATAACGATGAACGTGTTGACATCAAAGTCTTACAAATTTAAGGTCAACAATTTTCGTGATGAAAAGTTCATCACTTCATTACTCAAACTAATTTCCATTACAATAATGGAAGATTTCATAACTAAGAGATTAAATTTCATCAATTTCAAATTTAAAAAATTAAGTTTAAAATTTTAAATCTCAATTTTTTTTTATAATTTAATTAATTAAATATATTGAGGTCACAATTTCATGTAATTTGGTCACAAATTTCATATAATTAGTCAAACATCGCAATTTCTATATGTCACAAATTATTTTACGGTCACAATTCAAAAATCTTATAGGTCACAATTTGTTCATCGGTCACAAATCAAAAATTATACGTCACAATTTATTCATTGGTCACAAATCTATCAAATTAATAATCACATTGATTACAAATCACAAATTTTATAAGTCCTGGCTTATTTTATGGTCTCAAACCATCAAATTAATTGATCACAAATTATATTTAAGTCACAATTGATCACAAATCATATTTAGGTCACAAATTAATAAACTTTTAGGTTATATAGTATTTATTGGTCATAATTTATCTATTTCATTGGTCACAAATTGTTTATTGGTCACACACTGACCAATTTATTGGTCACAATCAACCAAATCATTTGTAACCACAACCACATGTTGCAACAGCCCAAACCACCGTTGCCAGAACCACAAACACGTGTCCTCTGCCAGGGTTCCTAGAGCCCTCACCACCACTACCTTCAATGTCGTCGTCGCCTCCTAATCTACCACTATCGTCGCACCTCACCTTGCACAACCGACAAAAACTCCAAACAACACCAAAATCACCCCAAACCTCCATAAACAACATCATCACCAACAACACTACAACCACACCCCAAACAGATTCACCACCGTCGCTAGCATCTCACCACCACAACACCTCTCCATCACTACGATGGCGGCATGAAAACCAAAGCAAATCAGATCTAACCACTGCAAAGTAGATATATTACACCGCCACTACTGAAAACCACGGCAGCATGAAAATCACCCCAAGTTGTTACATCATGATGTCGAAGATGAAACCACCCTCTCAGATCTGCAAACATGAGGACGACGACGTTCGCTATGTCGCCTCTAGTCGTGACGGAGAGAAGAGAGAGTGAGGAAAGAGAAGACATTGCTCGCTACTATGGTTGTGGTGACAACGTTTCTTGTGTCGCCTCCGATGGTGACGAAGAGAAGAGAGAGTGAGAAGACAGAGAGGAGAGTGAGGAGAGAGAAGACGAAGAGACGAGAGAAGAGGTGGAAAATGTTTGCCAGTTTGGAATGAAATTGAATAAAATTTGAAATGAAAATTGTATAATTAATATTTAATATTTATTTAAAAATGAAATATCTGTTTTTTTTAATATCTGAAATTTGAAATTAAATCTTGAAAACTCTTATTTTGTGTAATTTCCCCTTACAATAATCACCGAGTTGGACCAATTGTCACATGTTTACATATTTAGTAGTGGATCAATTTTTATCGAATTAAGTACATGTTCAGCAAGATGTTTATTTTTCACTAGTATAGTTCGATTGATGAAAATTAAGGTTCACTGACATTAACCTAGCTTTTTTCTTTATAGGTGACCAAGCTTATTTTCCAAATTTAGTCGTATTTGTATGTGCATAGAAAGAAAAGAAAAATATGTTACTACTTCGTTTAATGATATGAGAATTTTTTTTACTATTCAAGCATATGGCAAAGAACAACTAACCACTATTTCGAACAGCTAGTACGGGACAAGGATAAAAACAGGTATGGGTATGAAGGAAGATGATATAAACGTGCAGCTTCTTTGAATTATAATACAAATAAAACAAAATCAGATATTGATCTCCATTCGCCATTGAGAGCTTTCAAGTCAACATGACAGGTAGAGGCTAAATTATTTTCTCAAGACCTGAAATATACATAATTTTGATAAAAGAAAACTGGTACTTCACTACAATGTCAAGAACAAATAAACGATTATCACTCATACTAATTATATTCCCTGTTCCAGGGAAAAAAAGTCTTCCAACAGTTTTTCTTCATTCCCAATTGGCAAAGATTCATAAACTACAAATGAATATGATTGCATATTTAGGCCTTCAACTTAGCTTTATAACAAGCTCAAGAATAGATACTGTGGAGTCTTTTTTCAGTTACTGTCAACCTCTATTCAGACTTTCTCCAGAATAATGGTTTCCACAAAGATTGGCCAATGGTCCTTTGACAGCACACGTACAACAACAAAACAAATACACATGTATCCATTAAAATAAGAGTAATGATATTCAATACCACTAGTGTTAAGCACCGGTCTAGGTGGCATTATACGACATGACTCATTCAATTGAAGGAAAAAATTTTGCACCTCATTAACTTTGTTCTCAACTTTGTTGATAAGTGGGGATAGGCACCCCTGACTCTGATGTTAGCTTTTTGAAAGCACTTTGCAATCTTCGAGTCACAGGTCCTATGCAGCCATCACCGACTGTGCGACCATCAATCTTAACGACCTAGTAAAGGTCAGAACAATAAAATAACATCACTACACCTGATGTTAACATTAAAACATTTTTAAATGAAGTTTTATGACCATTCTAAACAACTACAATGAGTAAAAGAGAGCAGATAAATCATTTTAACATCATCGACAAAAGATGTACTTTTTAAGGATCGAGTGGACCATATGTGCTCTCAGTTCAACCTCACTGCACTATTTGAAAAAACTTGTCTAAGGAAACATCTTATAAAGAACCTAAAAAGTTTGCCTTTCCTTCGGGTTCTTAGGATACAGTTTGTTATTATTAGAGTTACGTCTAAAGAAGCTGGGAAACTGTATAGAATCTTAATAAATACATGGCAAAAAGGATCTGGAGTCTTAGAAATTTTGTCTAGAAATCTTGTGAAATAAATAAAAATAGAAAAAACCAAAAGAATTAAAGGGAATGAATTATGTTATTAAAGAAGTTGACGATCTCGGTTCAAGTAGTTAGAGACAAAAACTACTTGCTACCACAGTTCCAGACCATAATATTTCAATATAAATGACTTACTGCGCTGAGCTCTCCAATAGTTCCTACAGTCCACGCCTGCAGTAAAACAGTCGACTTTATGACCAAAGAATCCAACTTTGAATGAGAAAAAAAAGGAGGTAACAAAAACCCATCCATTATTTTGTTATTGAATGAAAAATCAGGTAAAACATGCTATAATGGCCAAAGAATCCAACTTTGGATCGCACCCAATCAACAAGGATCTCTTGCATATGCAACAAAAGGGATAAGAGCATACACATAAAAAGCAAGTTATGTGGGACAATCACACGCAGGATCAAGGAAATCCTACAAATAACTAATGATAGCGTAATCAAAAAGCAATTTCTTGAACTAGTAAAGTAACAATACCAGAGTAGATTGATTCTTCTGCAGCATGAAAACATAAAAAAATGAGTCTGTCTTGATGATGCCAAAAGATAGTTACAGGAAAGAAAGCAAACTGCCTAATTCACATGCATTATCTTTCAATATGTTGAAGAATAAACTGGTGCGAAAACACTTCGACAAACTCCTCAACAACATTAGCATCCAGATCAAGTTTAATTGATTGATTCCTGGTGTATCATAGAGTGAAAGATGTTCTCTGGATTTTGGCAACAGCTTGATCCCTTTTGATATTGCTCCTCACTGGATATATTTCTTTGGTATCAAGAGTCAAGTAGCTGACCCATAGCACAGGAATTAGCACATCTTTCAGGCCGTGTGAAAACATTTTAATCCTATATCAGCAGAAATCTAGGCAAATAACAAAACAGACCTCATCTGCCGTATGGAACTCTGATAAACTGATACGCCGCTCTTGTAAAAACAACCCTTCTTTTATTACAAGGTCCATGACCTGCAAATACAGATATGTCTTTCTTATAAAGCATAGAAAAGCCAATAAATTGTCAAAATAATTTTCAAATAAGCAGAATGTTAAAGTAATGCAAGCACTAACATGCCCATATGTGCATAAGAAAATTAAAAAACGATTTATGAAAATTTATGTTCATAAAATATTAGATAAAGTTCATTTGACAAGGTTGTCTTCATGTATCCAAAAAACTGAGAACTAATTCTTATATTTTCCATAATCAATCAAATTGTTGTAGTTAGAATATCAATTCAGGCCCGCTTGACACGACTTTTGAGAAGTCAAAATGAGCTTTTGAGACCCAAAAGCTACTATTGGACCCGTTTGATTAAATTTATGCAAGTGTTTTTCCTAGTTAGAAGAACTTTTTAAGGAAACTAACATTTTCTCAGAATATTTAACTTCCATGCATCATTCAAAAACAGGAGAACATAGCATTCCTTATTGGGTCTGATGAAGCTTGTGGAGCTGAAAACTGATGGAGAATGGGAATTATCCAGAATCATCTTTTATCAATAAGTGCACATAAACGTTATTTTGTTCATGAAAAAGGTGGGAAAAAAGAGGACAAAAGAATTACATACTGCACCTATGCTTGTAATTTTGGAAGAGTATATTATGAGGCTTACTGTTGCCCGTGTTATGCCAGGAAGACAGTAATCAGCATGAGGTGTTGCTACACGGCCCTTTCTCACTAGAAACTGTAGCACAAGGAGATGAAAATATTTAATACACAATAGATGGTTTACATAACAAGTTGTGGAATACCAATAATTTGGAGCCAGATTATCTACTGCCTAATGGTCCACGAATACTGGGATAATTCTATTCTGTCAAACGCAAGTTAATAGCAAAAGCAAAAGAAAACACGTCAAATGAAAATTCCAGAAGAAAGATCCGGACTCGCAGTCCATATATTTCTATGACACCTCAAGTAAGAACGTAAATGTGAATGTATATTATCTGATTAACCATGTGTCTTAGGATATAGTGACTGAATAGCACATCAACATTCTTCCTTAGGACGTCATCAATGAAACCTCACCCCACTACTAGCTCTTTCATAGGTAAAACCTAGTTCAAACCAAGGAGATTGTATATTTGTTGAAATAAATGATCTTACAACGTTTGTCGCATTTGTTTCTGACACATATCCATCTTTATCAAGCATGATAGCATCATCAGCATTTGCATTATTCCCTTCTATCTGCATTGACGCCAAAAGTAATTTGAACTAAACAGAACTCCCTAACTATGACAAGGGATTATGCATATAAAAATATTACTATAAGATTCTATTTGAGCAAGTAGATTGAACAATGTATACCTTGGCAAGAATGTTATTGAGAAGGTTGTTGTGGTGAATTTTTGAATCCAAATTCTGCAAAATAAGACAAAAATTTAGATTACATGTTTATATAACTCATTATTGCGTAAGTTTGCCAGAGAGATTTATGAATTACAATCGAATAAAGAATGAGTTTCAATAACAGTGTACACAGATTGGAAAATGCTGATGATGTGAAAATTTATATAATCCTTACGTTCATGACCTCAATCCGAGAGAATAAAATATTTTCTTGTTTAATGAACTGTAGGAAAACATTCTTCTGCTTAGTTTGTATAGGTAATCAACTGAACCTACCTGAGTCCTTTAGAGCTTCATTTGCATAATTTTTATGAGCATGAAACATGATATTCAAATAACATAACATTAAGGACGGATGGATAACGATGTATATTAATTATAAAGTGTAATAAACAATATAGCAGTAGCAGATCAATTTAAATGTACCATACCAGTCAGATCTTGCATCTTAAGTTGAACAATTTAGATCTAAAACAATAGATAAAAGAAAAGAGAAACGTGGATTCTCACAAAAGTAATTCAAGCCGACCGTGAAACTCGAAAAGTTGAAAATAAATAAACAAACAAAAAGCCTTACATTTGGTGAATTACGGCGAGTCGTTGCTGTAACCAATGTTATACCCTTATCATTCTCATAGATTGGGGGCTTCCATTCAGCAAGCACTGCAAAGGTACAAATAAAAACTAGCCTATATTCACCGAATTACAAATGTAGAATTTTCAAATAGAACAAAATTTATTTGTTCTTATTTCATAACCCACAACCAGAGCAGCACCAAAAAAGTGAAAAACAAATGTTTTGCAATGTGAAATGTTGTATAACTTATCATATTTTCACAGCTAAAAATGTACTGAAACTGTAAACATTTGGTGCCAGGTATTTTCCAAGTCCATATGGGCAATTTGCAGCCTTCATTGACTGAAATATGCTTTAACAAAGAAAGATGATACCAAAAATAAAATATTAGTCAAAGTAAACTATGACAGTGCTTTAAGTTATTGTGTCTCACATAAGAGAAGAACCCTTCTATGTTTTTCAAATAATAAAACTAATACTTAAAAGAATTGGCAGTTCCAGGGGACAGAGTTCTAATCATTGCATCCTTAATTTGAGAGAGTCTCCAATAGATCAATAAACTCTTTTCAACGATGTTTCATCTTATCTGAGAAAATGAGAACTAGATGAATTGGTGCATTACAGAAAGGTCCAAGGAAGTTATTTCTCATCTCCCGCTGAAAACATAGTTCAGCTTTGTTAATTCTTTGGACAATTTGATGGGGTCTTTTTAGCTTATATATTTATGTTACATCAACATTTTCTCGTTGGGAATGGTTGAGGAGGAAGTCAAAGGAGATAAATAAAAAAAAAAAATAGAGCTTACGTTTTGCCATTAATGTAAAATGTGGAGCATGATTTTTAGTCTCAATTGGTAGTTTACACTTTTCTTTGAAAAATGTTCATCATAGACATGATTTTTTGAAAGTGAGAAGGGGAATGGGATTGGGATTGAGACGCCCACACCATACCAAGATTTAAAAAACTGGTCATTGTGGCTGAAGCGTTATATAGCCGACATAGTATATGCCACAACCAACACTATTTATGTAAGTTAATAAACACATGTATCTTACCGATTAAAGTACATCCATAAAGGTTTAGTGCTGGGCTCATTCCAGAAGTTACCTGGAAAACCAGACAATAGGATGACTGAAAGCATAAACCAATGTAATAATCTAGGCTACATATTACAAATGTGGAACAACCAAGTAATACTTTTGGAAACTTTTATCCCGGGAACATGAGGTTCCTGATGTAGAAACAGGGACATTTACATGGGAATATATACCATTAAACATAGCAAATGCAGATATATCCATGAATGCAATCCTTAGGCTATAAAAAGCATCAAGAAACATGGTTGGTATGAAAATGAAGTATTAGCAGTTCAATACTGCAATATCTTATTCCTTGCTTTGCCTATATCGGAATAAGGCTTAGTTTGTGGCTGTTTTGTTATGACCAGCGATATTTAAGTACTGAACACTAAATTGTTATGATCAGGTACACACACTACCACTGACAATTCAGTGTTCAGTACCCGGCAGCAAGGCATTTTCTTTTATTTTCCTATCAGTGCAACCACAAGATTTTGATTAATCTAAACATATAACTCTTTTTTTTTTTTTGAGGGAAGTGGAGTAAAATTCAAACAGAACATGATCAGTTGTCTCTTTTTGCATATCACCCATCCAAGGGCTTAATTTAAGCTATGTATACTTCATTAGCATATCACAGTCCAGTTAACTTGGGGCTATTATACCAGACTTTCTTTTATGACCAAGGGAATGCCAAGTGGAAAGGATTCTTTCCATGTTGCTAATGATTTAATTCCTATTCTTAGCAGAGGAAAAGGCCCTCCCAAATTAGCACTTGCACCGTAACCATAAAGATAATAGGGGTTGAATTACAATAAGCATATAATTATCAGCAAAAGGCTTAGTTGGGGCACTTTTGGAGGAACAGAAAGTTTAACAATTTATTAGGAGAGTTCTCTGTATTCTACACTCTCATCTGGGCCTAAATATGGCTCATGCTTCTTCAGAATTTACCAGTCAGTTAATCATTTTCTTCATGTATATCATGTTGCACTTGTGTAACAGCAACCCCAAGTTACATTAATATTTCAAAGTTTGCCTATTCCACAAGGAGGGAACCAAAATAAGAATAGCATCTGCCTACCTTCTTTCCACGTGTCAAGGTGAGTCTAATGTGCGAGTCATCAAACATCCCATTCCTTATTAGAGTTTTAAATATGGCATCCTTCACCTGCGACATGTTTGAATGTGGTAGTGATAGGTTAAAACAAAGACTACCGGGCTACAATTATAGGCGGACAAAGAATGATTTAATAATTAAATAAAGTGGTCTGCATTACCAAGTTACTAGTTTATAGATACATAGAACCACAATCACCTGTTGACGAGTTGGTACATTGCTAAAGGCTAGAGCCTTTGCTGAGTCAAACAACCTGGAATTTAGAACACAGATGATTAAATATGTATAAATACATAAGAATGTGTGTGTAGTTTCAAAACTATATATGTGTATTTGTGTATTCTTTCTTTAAATCGAAAGAGAAAGTTGTTCCGCAGACATCATGACTTAGGAACATTTTGTATTGATATTCCACTCATTGAAGAGAGAAGCAAAGAAAGGTAATGTAGGAACACATTCTAATGTCAATTGGTCAAGTAATACGTTTGAAAACATCATATTCTTCCCCGTTGTCATTTCAAATCACGAGCATCTTCACTCATCAGACAACATAAATCAGGTTCCAAGTCTGATTTTTGAAGACCCATCACCACTGCCAATTTTGTTAACTATGCTTTTCCCATTGCTCAAATCAGGCCAACAAAATCAGATCAGGAGGACATTCTAGAAAGTAGTTTATTTAGGTTTTTATTAGCTTATATGGCTCTTCAAAGAAAAGAGATGTGGGTATCTAGTACACAAGTTTTCAAAAGACAGGTTAAACCAAAAAACCTTTCCGCAGCCAAGCATATAACTCATGTAAACCTCCAGTACTGAGAAAAATAAGATATCCAAGAAATATTAGTGATGGTATCAGGTATATTCTGTAGCTGTCCTCTATAAACTCAAATGAACTGAAAACACCAACAATGTATCACTCCATCGTTGGCTTCGATATAATACGAACAAAAAAAAAATTGAAAACAGCACCCTATCTTCCCCTCATTTCTTCATAGATCAACCATACAACCACTCATTCCTTGTCCAGATCTATGCTTATTTTAAACCCTTCCAACATTTCTACTTCAGTTGGCCTATGCCTTTCCAACCCCATAATCACTAGTCTATATACAAACCAAAAAGGAACTCTATCCCTCACATCCATTAGATTATGAGATTTCAAGGTAAGTGCGTAGATTTTGAACCTGACACAAATCCTTGCAGAGAATGTCCATGTGGTGTGATGATCACTTGATTCTCAACAATAATATAGGATCACTGACAAGTATTGACATAAATAACAAATTTAGGCTTGCAAAACTTTTTTTGTATATCAAGTGACCCTTAATTCTGAAGGTTAATGTGTAATATATGATTGTGTATTGTTATAAATACAAGTCAACATTCACTTCTCTTGGGAAGATTTGTTCTTCCAGTTTTATGGCTTAGCATTAACAACATATATAAAAAATCAGTATACATCCCTTTTGGGCCAAATAGCTCAAGATTTTACATTTGAAATTTCCTCACAGAACCCCACTATATTACCTTCCCCAATGACAGAGGGAAAAAACCCATCTCGACCTCCTTGTCGAGAAAAAGGCTCTTGCCTCAATTTTGCCAATCCCCTCCCTCGCCCCAAATGCCCAGTGTGTAGGAGGATGTGACTTTTCAGCATTACTAAACATGTCTCTATAGAATATGGTGCAGAAATAACCTAGATCAAAAAGTTGCTATTTCAAGCTGAATCTTCTAATACAACAAAATTGTACCCAAGAAACCTCCACCTCTCATTGGAGCCTCTACAGTTTTACTTAGAAAATAAATCATTGTCAGATGCGTTAATATAATTACAGTCAATGATTCTCTAAACAATAATGCATGAGATATTTTGACTAGAAGGTACTTCAACTGCATGTAAGAACTGATGTCCATAAAGTCAATGCCAGGTTACGAGTTTTTTTCCAAGAGAACTTGAAATTTATCTTAATATTTTTTTCCGCATCACTTCTGATAGCCATTCCCAACAGCATGACTGGCAAGCACAATCATTCAAGTAACTAAAGGCATGATCATTTAAGTAACTACTCAAACTACCACCTCAAAATTAAACTATTATGCTCCATAAGAAACATACATTAAATTTACTGACATTGTAGAAACACGAAGAAGATAATTTGGGGTGTTTTCCTATTCGTAAGAATATACAATGTCATCATAGATTCATAATACTACTGAAATATTGAACAAGTTAAATAATGTCATGTGATGCAAGAATGAAGTATTAGAACTTTTCCTTAATCCCTTTCACTTACCTACATAAATGCTCCTCCAGTTTGAATATCTTTCCATTATAAACTCGAAGCCCTTCCCACACTGAATCACCACCTTGGACAACAGAGTCAAGAACTGAAACCTAAAATATCCAATAACAAAATTGAAAAATCTAAACCATTCTGGCACCCTAAAGTATGACATTGAGAGCTTCGACCTATGTGATTCTCTAGAATCTTATTCTTCTACATTTGTACCTTTGCACTTTCACGGGGCACAATCTCATCACCAACCCAAACAAGCAACTTCTCATTGGCAGGAACTCGAAGTACAGGCTGGAGGGACATTATACCACTCTGCTTCGCATGGCGCCTAAGCATGTTATAGAAAGGCAAACATTGCTCCAGCAAGTTGTACAAAGTGGGTGGAAATGGCTGACAAAAAGGGAAAAGACGTCAAGCAGGTCTCATTCAAGGATATCAGGAATCTTGTTAGTGTTCAATCATCATATCATCATAAGCGCGCAGCAAGTGCTACATCAGGCTTTAAAGATTGGTATATTGATTATTATTTTAGCAAGCATGACATGTGACACTTGACCGCATATGCTGTATCGTATGAAGGAATGTAATTTAGAAAGAATCCACATTGATAATTAATAAAAAATAAATGTAAAACAGACGAACAAAAGCTATATAAAACAAGGGGATACGGCTTTAGGTAGCATAATGGATGAACAAAGCTGTATAAAACAAGGGGATACGGCTTTTAGAAAGTGATTTCACAAGACTAACTTGCTGCTCTAAAGATTTGCTTGAAATGGCACTGTAATGATTCTAGCTGTGGCATTGAAATAAATAAAATCAATTATGAAGCAGGAAGGCTATAATAAGAAAAATCACATTTGAATTCCAGCATTAGTGTGCACATGCAATTCTAGGCAAGGCAATGTATGGTAATTGAACTGGGTTCAACTACAGAATCCAAGAGGATATGCAGCTGTTCTCCTTACCACAGGATACTTTCTTGGAGATTCAAAGCCTGTCGACTTATGTGTAGATTTATACCAGTAGGGGGCCCAAAGGCCATCAAATGCTTTTGGCCCTACTTCCCATCTGTAAATAGAAAGTTCAAACAATCAAAAATTATGAAAAGTTTTTTATTTAGGAAAAATCGCTCTAGTAATAACCTACCTCTCCCTCTTTCTTTATGTTTTGCCTTTTTGAAATGCAGATTCCTAATGGCCTTAGTTCTATTTATGTGATTTATTTTTTATTTTTTATTTTTTTTTGTGAATCATGCAAAATGCAACAAACATTCCCATTCTAAATGCAGCATTTCACACTCCCCATACGACCGATGTACACACTCCCTCTCCTCAATAAGAAAAGAAGCACAAGGCAAACTCTTGATGAAAAGAATTACGAGTGAACAAGAAATTCCTGTTCTGACTTAGATATGGTTTCCTGTCCCAAAATCTGCCTTGGAATGGTAAGTAAATTTGTGAATAAACCTAGAGAAGTGCACATGGAAGCAGTGTTTAGAGTGTTGAATACCTAATGTCTCAGCAACGCATTCATTTAAAAATGGGAGGAAGTTTAAACCCAGAAGCCTACACATGTTGATTGGGCTGGGTCAATAATAAAGCAAGCTCAAAATCAGTAGAGAAGAAACTTAAACCCTGTTTGTCTCCCTTTTTTTCAAAAACTCTTTTTTTTTCTCACTCATTTCAACCACACAATCGCACTAAAATATTTTCCACATAAACCAAAAATTTCTCTCTTACTTTTTAACTTCTCCAAAAAATTCATTTTCCCCCAAAAACTCTTTAAAAAGGGAACCAAACAGGGGCTTAATAGCATGGAGGAAGCAACTGGTGGTGGCAAGGTCTAGGCGTCTAGCACAGAAGCGGAATTCTGGCAATGACACGTGGCATTTGAAAGCTCCTTTCCATCAAAATAAAATTAACCCTGGAATCAAGTGGGAAGAACCTATGAAACTTTAGTGTGATAGGTCAGCAATCAATATTGCACACAATCCAATGCAACATAACCAAACTAAGCACATGGAAGTGGACAGCCATTGTATAAAGAAAAACTGGAGAAAGACAAATTTGTACTCCTTATGTTCTAGTCATTGAGGATTTGAGGTAATATTCTAATGAAGGGGTTTCCACTTGGTCATCCAAACTACCCTAAGAGGACTGAGAAATATCTACATAAGATTGAGAGAGTTGGAAAATCTGCCAGCTTGTATAGCAGATTTCTGAAAGATCTTTTTCCAGCTCATATGAGTTGAAGCCTTTGGACAATTGTATGTAGAAATTCAATGAATTTTCCTTTCTTAGCTTTTCTATCTTAATAGCAGAATCATAGGTAGGTATTATTTCCAAGGTTATTTTTAGTTATCTAGTCAGCATAAATAGGATCTATTGTTATGCAATTGTTAGTGCAAAAATTATTCTTACATGTGCTTCTAGTCTTGAAAGAAAATAAAAATACATATCAAAGAGGATGCTTCAAATGGACTCAATGATTTCCTCCCTTTTGTGAACTTTGCAGAATCCCATCTCCCCTTGTCTCTTTTTCCACGACAATTTCTGAAGCCTATTTAGCTCCCTTACTTTCCTTGTTTCAAATATAGTCATATTAACATGTCTCTGTTCCCAACGCTACACTTTATTTACTTCAGAAAACATGAGCTTCGGACTCTTCACAACCATAATCTTCTATAAAATAAATAAAACGCAGAAATATCCAAAAAATTTAACTTCTCTTGCACAGCTCGGAAAGGAAGAGGTATTGGTGGGCTGAATAAATAGAATACATTCTGGTATATCTGCCTTACTTGAGCATTGCAGCTTGAAATGGAATACCAAGATCTTCACATAGACCACGCAAAGTACCCTGTAAGTGGAGAAGAGGTATCATAGTCATTCATTTTAACATTAAAATGATTCGGACCTAAGGTCTTGTGGAAAAATAGAACTACCAAGAAACCTAGTGCTTGACATAAAGCAGGATACAACAAACTCAAGTTAGTGAATTGTCTAAAGATGAAAAGTTATCTAGTAATAGTCAAGCCCCCCATTCTCTTTCAGTCATCCAACATGGCTTGCATGCTGATGAAGTAGAAAGGAATTGATGGGGGACTGCAAAAACGGCATGGGAGCGACGGCCAAAGCTTCATGAACAGCAGATGGACTACCAGATTCATCAGAAACAATTATAAAAGAAAGCAATCAGAACTCATACAAATCCCAGAAGTTTTTACATTCTCTGAAATACAATATTCCAAATATAAGACCCATAGAAATAGAAAAGGGAAAAATAGCGCACTAGACACGATTTTCAACGAAAGAAAATCTTATTTCATATAACATATATTCATGTACATGAATACCCTGAAAAAAGATCAGGAGAGCTAAAAGCAGAAACCTGCTGTTGAACAAACAAAGGTCTCCCCAAAAGTTAATCCTCTGTTTGCAAAATTTATAAAAGGTCGAACTTCTTTTTCATACACGTTCCAATAGACTCACAAGTACTATCCACCTATCACCACCATTTCTATTAATTTATAAATTAAACCGTTTATATATTCACAAATGGAGGCTAAATTATATGCTCTTTGGCTAATACACTGCACACAAACTTCCTGGAGAAAGCAACTTAAGAATGAAAAGACCAATATTCGCATCAAAAAGAAGCAAATGAATATCTAAACGTTGAAATAATTTCTAGTCAGGTCTAAGACAAAAACAATCCCCATCCATGTATAACTTTTTATATCAAAAACAAAGAAAAGGAAAGAACTACAAGTAGGATATTGAGCTTTCAGAATTGTGTGAAACCTCAGGATCTTCTTGAAGTAGGGTCCCATCAATGATGGGAGGAGATTTTCCTTGTTCACACAGCTCGCTGTAAATGGTGACTAAACTAGCATATCCCAGCTCCATGAATGATGGGGGCGAAACCTTGTCAAAGGATGGCTGACATGACAGCAGATCAATTTATGATCATTGAAATTATAAGTAATAAAGATGGAACATGATTAACAAAAAAGAAAAAGGAAACCACTTGTTCCTTCAATTCCTCGTATATTTTCTCAACCTCAATGAATTACTTCTTTTGATAAGTTTGTTTACTTGCTAAACATTAAATGGGGCTTCCCTATGAATTAAAAAAGTAGCAATAAACTATGCAGTAAATGTTGAAATCATTATTATGATACTAGATAGTGTGAAAAATTAAAATAAGGTATGTACATATTTGAATACATATAACATACGAACTTACCAAAACATCAAGGGGATTTCTTATCAATATACAGTGCTTTCCTTTCTTCATTAACTCATTGGTCAGATCAAGCACTCGTTGACTAGCCATATTCTGAAGTTAGAGAAGGGTAAGTAAAACATAAGTCAGTTATCATATGATTCATAACTGAATTGTAAATATAAACCATCGACTCTTTGAAAGAATAATTGCTATATATATGTTAAGCAGGCAAGTTTCAGGCCTACTTTCTTTAATGGGAAAATTTTCATATTTTAATAACTACTTGGAATTGAAAACCTATCATACATCAGTGAGAAGATTTTTACATGTCAAAACTAATTAAATGCCGAACCTCATTAAGATCTGATGGTTGATCTATGACTTTGTGGTTAAAACTTGACCCTCCAGTTTTCTAGAAATTAAATTATAAAAGACAACAGTCCAACTAGAAATGATATTTTGTATCAATTAATTCAATTAAAATATATTTTTCTATCTCGAAAAGATTCCAACAGAAAGGAAGGAATTAAATTTAAATTTTTTTACAGAAGTGAATGCCCCAAACATGTACATAATAACAACCTTTTGCTGCTTCTTAATGTATGGATCTTTCTTTCTACTAGTCAATTTGTCATTTTAACACACAAAAAAATAACTATTTCCTTATCTATTTCTTTTCATTGAAGCACCTAAGCTAAATACACAATTCCTTATCTAGAGAATATCCTTGTGGCTGAGCTTCTTTGTTCATTCCATATTATCTAATTTACACAGATATAGGGAAATTAGAAGATTAATCAGTGTAGAATAATGAGTTTTTCATTTAATCAAAAAGTGAATTGCTGAGTGTTTTTAGTACATTTCTTAGTTTTTTTTTTTTACATTTTTGACTCCTTTTGGTATAGTTCGCTTCTAGGGTGCATTTCATGCAAAGGATATGATCGTTATAAAGGTCAAGTAATTATTGTGAACAACAAAAATCAAAGACTGTCAGGCTTTCTTCAATATTTTGATATTCAACTCTATATGAAAAGATCTTGTGACTTATAATGGTTTTCTCAGTAGTGCTACCAGAAAGACTAGGTGGGGGGGGATCACAATGCTTTGCCTTGCAAATCACACTGTACAAACCATCCGTTAAACAGAAAGCTTACAACTGTAATAATATAATGGATTAGGTACTGGAACAAGCACTCTGATGTTTTTAAACCTGACCCATTTAAAAGGAAAAATAAGAGAATGGAGTAGCATATGTTTATGTCACATCCATGACAAGCAAATGCATCATGGAACTAATAATAGACGAAGGTAAACATCACCGAAGCGTATGTCTACAAAATTTCAGGTTCCTAGAAAATTATACAAAATGCATTCCAAAGCAAGTGCAAAAGTAGGATCAATCCACACCAATAGAGCTTGTTCCCAACAGACAGGATAATTATTATCTCAATGTAGAAAATAGCTGGAAAGAAGTTCACATAACAGAAAATAATAGAAGGACTAGCAAAAAAGAAGCCAAGATACCCAGGTCAACTCCCATGAATACTAATTCTAGAGATCTCGAGTCTAGACAATTAATTCCACCAATAATGAAATAAGGATTTATAAATTAAAAGAGAATTTAGAATGTGCCTTGTGATTCAGAATTCCCGAGTAATGAGAGATTACCTTACAGAATCGATACTTCTTTTGTCCAGGGCCAAAGATGATCTCATTCACGACTTTATTCCCATCTGATTCCTGTTAATCCACAAAAAAGTAACTTGCATATGAGCAAAAGAAAAGTTATTTATATACAGTAATAATCTTTTGCAAAGAAGAATAGCACGAGAACAAATATATAAAAGTCAAATACAGTAACACAAATCCTCTTGAAGATGTCTCTTGTGCTGTCTTTCCACTGGCTTAAATACAAAAAGTATAAAGGGTGCTGAATAACCAACATGAATTTTGGCACTTCCGTATATAGCTATATATTTCTCTCCATGAAAAATGAATTAAAATTCTTAGTAGGTGTAGTTTCAAAACTAGAGCTGAAACATAAACAAGCACCAATTCTGGCACGTCCATATTACAATATATCGCTATATCTTTATCTCCAGGGAAAAAGAATTAATTTTTCCTAGCAAGTACTGTTTAACTGGGCACTAGTACAAATTAATGCATTTCTCTATATAAAATGACCTGAACAAAATTGGCAGTGCAGATAATACTTTGTTCAACATCGAGCAATAACTCTAGCAAAATCTAAAAGTGCATAACTGAAAATGCTGAAGTATCCCAATAGATTAAACTAAGCTAGAGTTAATTTGCCCAAAATTTTCCTGGGTTCGCATATGTAACACAAGAGTCAGGGACTACAGTAAAATTCAAAACAGTTTTGTCCCAGGAATGAGTAAAATGCTGTTAGTCACTGAATTGATCAAGGCATAGAATGCGAGCTGAATGACAGTATATTTCATTTCACTTACCATCTTTGATAGGAGCTCTTCTCGGTATGGCCTTTCAACTCCAGTAACACGTAGGAAATCTGGATAAAGGGGTTCATCAAGAACTTCCATATCATCTCTCTGGGAAAAGCAAGGATGAGAAAAAGCTGTTACATCATCAATAAGTCTAATCATGTAACATTTTGTAACTTTACATCGTGCCCCCATCTTTTGATTTCATTCATTTAGCTTTATATCCCATTACAACTATTAAAGGGTGAGTAGGTGGTAGTGCTATCATCAATTTAGGTGGTAAGAAAACTTGAAAAATACGCCTTACATGGCCAAAGTGGAATAGCGGAAACAAACATGTTCGCAAACATCCTATATTCCCCACCTACGAATGCC
>CAIGRS010210212.1:0-13785 GCA_903798395.1 Fraxinus floribunda | reverse complement strand
TTTTAATGTTAATGTGATGGATAACAATCATATTTTTCATTATAATGAAAAAAAAATGTGGCTCAAACGGGCCCTTACTAATATATTCTTATTTAATTTGCATAGTTTAAACAATTTTTCACACTCAATCTTGGAATTATACAAATATAAATAAGAATAAAATAGTAAGGACGTGCTCTTTTTATCGTTTTCAAGTCAAATATAAATAAGGGTAAATTAGTAAGGACATATACTCTTTATTGTTTTCAAGATATTTTCTGTTTTCGATTTTTAAAACAGTGAAAACGTGTTGTCTTCCCTATTTTTGAAAACGCGTGTTTAAAAATAAGTTTAAAATTTACAAAGAAAACTCAAAACGACAAATGTGTCGTTTTTGGTGTTTTCAGTTATAACTTGACCAAAATTTTCAAAACCCGTTTTGGGTGTTTTTAGTTTAACGTCTCCTCAACCACCACCAATGTTGCTGCACCACGTCGCCATCGCAACCACCACAATCGCCGCCTACACCACACCACCACAAAAATTGCCACTGCCGCCCCAACATCACCCCAACCACCACCGCGGTCGCCTACACCACACGACCATCACACAACCGCTAGACCCACCACCACAAAAACCGCCACCTTTTTGCCAAATAGAGGCACCTTTTTTTATCAATTGTTCCCAAACGGAGGTCAAGAATGGCAGCATAATGGTCGGCGCATCATCCTCCGTCGTCGTCGCCCATCTCCAATGGCGCCATCATTTTTTGACCGCCCGTGGCATTCCCAGAAAATCAATTTTCCCAGTTTTCCTCTCTCGCTGATCCATTCCCTACAAAATCAACTAAAAGAATAAACTACCTCCGCCAGAAAATCTTCAAAACCCTAAAGGAACCCTTTATTTCTGAGCTGCAGGAAGAAACAAAAATTCAAGAACTTGATAAGTTTGAGAATCAAGGATCTATAGGGCTTGAAGAAACTGAAATTGAAGAACTTGATAAGTTTGAAAATCAAAGGTTCAGATATGCTGGAGTTTCGAGCAATTCTGGGGTGATTGTCGATGGCAGTATTGGTAGATTTCATAATAATACAGTGTTGAGATATGGGTTTGGGCTTTTGTGTTTCATACTGTTTGTGTTGTGTTGGATATTTGGCAGGAAGATCGACGGAGACGACATTGATAAAATGGGGAGAGAGAGAGAGAGAGAGAGAGCGTTTTCATTTTTTTTATTTTCGAAAACAATTTTTCAAAATGACGAAAAAATACATTTTCAGCTATCTCAAAATAGACGCTCAAAACACAAAACTCAAAATAGAAGTTCAAAACACAAAACTCAAAATGAATTCAAAACTGAAAACTAAAACACGAAGAGAACAGCGCCTAATGTTTTTGGAAAAAAAATTGTTTTTCAATAACATTAAGGCCTGTCTGGGCGGGCTAGAAATCAAAATTCAAAGCGTTAGAGTCACAAGTTTTGACCAATTTAGGAGATGATGGGCCCCACATTCTTGAATTTAACGGTCAAAAAATCTCATTTTTCCTGATTTTAAGCGGAAGCAAACAAGGGCTAAATAAGATTTCTTAATTAGGGCATGTCTGGCGTTGCTTCCACCAATTGACTTTTTTACCGTTTATTCCTCTGTTGGGACCCACACAAGAGAGAATTGGTCAACAAAGGCTGGCGGATTTGGTGCCCAACGGTAACAAAAAAGGCATTTTTGGGCATTTAACGGTAGTAATTTTAATTATAATCATTCCCAGACATGTTCTTAGTGTGAAAGACAAAATTTGGACGGAGGGAGTAAGTAAGAAAACTTATTAATAATGAACAACAAAATAGTAATTAATAGTAAGGATGATTAATTTTAGAAAAATAATTGATAAATTCATTTATCAAATCATTTTTTATTTTTTTTTGCCAACATACATTTTAGAATAGTATTTTGATGACGATTGTATGATTTAAAAATAAGAAAAAGTTTTGAATTTGCGTGTAATATTATTATTTTAATTAAAGATTAGTATGTTTACTAATGGATGTGCATCGGTTATCACCTATCGTTAAATTCCCTCCAAATTATTAATAAATTGATATCCATCAAAATCTCCGACACTACTATCGTTGGCAACCATTGACAGAATTTTCATTATTGATCATTTGTTTCATTAATTATTTTCAAAGAGGTTCCCTTAATAATTTATCTAATATCCTTATATTATCTGAGCTAACTTAATTTTATTAACTTAGGTTTTAGCACATGAACTTAATTTATCTAATATCCTTGTATCCAACAACACTTGGACTATTAGTAGGCTCCCTGCTTACAAGAAGCTTGTGGATTGCAAGTGAGTTTTTAAAGTCAAATTAAATTCAGATGGCCCAAAAGAAAGGAAAAAGGCTAGTCAAGTGGTTAAAAGCTTCGCTCAACATGCTGGTTTAGAATATGAGGAGACGTTTTCACCGGTTGCTAAGTTGGTCACTGTGAAAACTCTTATTATTGTTGCAGCTCACAAACAATGGCACCTTCATCAATTAGACATTAATAATGCGTTACTTCACGGTGAATTAGATGAAGAGATCTACATGGTTATGCCCACATGTTATAAGCAGCACGGAAAAAATGGAGAGAAGCTTGTTTGCAAACTAAACAAGTCCATCTATGGACTTAAGCATGCAGCAGGCAATGGGATACAAAATTAACTACTTGCATTCTATCACAAGTTTTCAAACAATCAAAATCCGACTACTCTTTATTCAGCAAACAAAATGGTTGCTCATTTACCGTGCTCCTTATCTATGTAGACGACGTCATTATTAGGGGTGGGCAAAAATATACTGAACCCGATGAACCCTGTCGAACCGAACCGACCCAACCAGGTTGGGTCAAATTTTTTTTTCAATTTTTTGGTGGGTTCGATTTTTGGCAATTCTAAGGGGGTCGGGTCGGGTTGTGGGTTAACCCATCCAACCCGACCCACTAATTTTAATATCTATATATATACCAAATTTTTGTCAAGGACCATGCTACATTGACTACATGACTTACTACATAGGTGACTACATGTCAAGTGGAGGACAGCCGCTCCACTTGGCATGTAGTCACCCATGTAGTACATATATGTAGTACATCTAGTTTAGTCCTTTTGTCAATCCTAATATTTCAATTTCCCATTTCTCCCCGTCTTCGCCTCTCCCCGACTCCGACTCTCCCCGGCTCACCTAACATCAGCTCTTTCAGCTGCCACCTATTCTCAATTTTTGGGAGAAGAAAGTAAAGTTTTCACCTCTTTTTTCTTGTTTTTCCCCCTTAATTCTCGATGCAAAATTAAATGTTTCTTACGCTATTGTACAGAACATCAATTCGAAGCCATCACTGGAAATACTGCTAAAAGTACAGCTTAAGTTTTTGTTGCCCTTAGACAGTTAGACTCGTAAATTGGTAGCATTAGTGGCATTTCTTCTGGATTGAGCTCATCTGAAACTAAGCTGGAATCTTGATTTTCTGACTCGGTTAGCCTGGCATGGAGTGTTTTTCCATTATATTGTTTCCAAGTTACTTCAATTGACACCAAAGTTCTGTGAGCTTAGTAGGGCGTTGAAAGAAGGGAGAGGGTTGGTTTTTTATTTTTACTGTTGAATGAAAGAGGAAATAGGAATAAGTACCGACGATCCAGTCTCGATTGTCTTCTAATTACTGTTGCCTGCTGAACAGGGTCTTAGAGTTTTCTGAAGTTCAAAAGTTTGAGCATCATTCTGCGCAAAGACGTTGCTTATATGCTAATGTCTGGGTTTTTTAATAGGGGGATTTGTCGAACAACAAATTATGGTATTTTAAAGTCTAGGAAAGAGGAAATTAAGAATTTATTATCTTTTGCTTTTGTTCATCCATTTTTAATCGGAGGTTTTGAATATTAAGTCAGAATCGGCCATAATTTGAGTTTTCAAATTGCTTCGAGGGATATGTGGAGATTAGTGCCATGTGATAGTTTACGGCTATTGACCACACCTTGGTTAAAAGTAGATAGGGGCTAGCTACAGAGTCGAACTAAAGGCTCTCTTGATGTAGACAAGATTGTAAATTAATTTTAGCTTGGAGGGACTTCTCTTGAGCGATAGTAGATATTAGCTGCATTCTTACTCGCTTGGTCCATGCATATTGCTTGGTTGGCTCCTTATCCTAAATCTTCCCATTTCCAAGAAAATCCTTGGCTCGATTGGGTCCACTCAGTGCCTAAACGTGTTAAAGCAGCAGCAGTAAGAATTAATCTCACTTTAAGGCTCATTTGATGATTTATTATTATTTTTTTAAGAGAATAAAGTTATTCATTCATCAAATCGGTAAGGAATACACTTAAAATAAATAAAGACGGAAGGTAAGATCAATCAACCATATCTTCTAAGGAACTAACGGCCTTAGCTAGTGTGTGAGCAATTTGATTAGCTGATCTCTTAACCCAGTGGAAATTGAGATTCGGAAGGCCACAGCCGCCCAACCAATAGCCGGGCACCCCGTAAGTGACAGGGTCGTGACAACCCTGTCACAGTAGCACAACTCAAAATAACATAATAAATGAAAATATTTCTAGTAGATGTTAATTAGCCCGTGACAATCATTATTTGGAGAAAATAAAGTTTTGAACAGTTAAAAGCAGTGTTCTAAAAAGCGTAAAGTGTGGTTAGCCGTGGAGGCCAAGCTTCAAGATTTACGAACCTAGGCATAAAAAAAAAAAGCTTTTTTTTTTATTTTTAATTGTTAATCATTGTAAAAAAATTCAATAATCCAAAATAATACATACCAAACATCTAATTCGTTCTCCGTATCGTCTGATACAAAATCATCATTCTCAGGCTCCCTTATTTCATTTTGATCATTTCTTGACTTTTGTGTGGAATAATAAAATTTACAGTACTATATATTTATTATCTAAATTTTAAAAAATTTGATTGATTGAGGGAAAATCACAAAGAAAAAGAAGAATTGTAAACAAAATTTACTGAGAATCCACAAAATGCCGAAAATCACATGCCCCATAATTATAAATACAATGTAAAACATAATAACCTCCTAATGTTATACATACCGATACCGTATGCAGAGAAATTGAGAAGTTTTGCGTCGTTCTTTCGCCCTTTTTTTTTTTCATTTTTTTCACTTCTCTGGATTCTAGAATTTTTGAAGTTTGAAGGGATAGTGTGCTATTGAGTTTGGGTGGTGGGTTTTATTTAGAAAAAAGAGGAAAACATTGGGCTCCCTTAAAATCTAGGCCCGTGGTGGAGGCATGCACTAAGCGGTCATAATTGTCGTTGACCGCTTAATTCTCACTTAGGCTCAAAGCGAAGCATTTTCACCACACTTCCCGCCTAGACGACGTCTAAGCCCGCTTTTTAGAACACTGGTTAAAAGGTAGGGAAATGTTTTATGTTTACATGAAGAATATTTAATTGTGTGAATGTGTAATTTAAAATAAGTATGTAAAAAAAGAGTTTGAAAATAATAATTGTCAAACATGGGCTTTATATCACAAACATATGTATTAATTAGTCAGTCACTTCTGGAAAACCATTGCCAGAATTTTGGTAGGTTATAAAATATACGTACCCTTTAAATAGTTAATATTAATTGTAAAGATTTAGAGCTTGTTTGGTAGAGATTTTTTGGAGGAAGAATTGATTTTGAATAGTGATATGATGGAAAATGTGTGGTTGAAAAAGAAAGAAAAATTATTGATTTTTGAATAGTGATATGCTGCACTACCAAACTACAGCAGCGGCAAGGGCAAAACTGCTCTACGACATAGCGTCATCGTGGTGCTGCAGTAGCAACGAGTGCTACAACATTGAGCAGCGGTCACTGCGTTGNAATAGGAAACAAATCTCTCCAATCTCTCTATAAAACTCTCATCCCTTCTCTGTAACATTTATCTTGAAAATAATAGAAAAAGTGTGTGTGGGTGTGGAGGACGTAGGCACCAAATTGGTGCTGAACCTCGTTAAATCTTGTGTCTATTTCCTATTTCCAGTCTCTGTGCACATACACACGGTCTGTGCACTATTATGCACGGACCGTACACATAGTTACGAAGTTCTACAGAAAGAGAAAAGAGAGAAGGGGGAAAAAAAAAAAGATTTAGGGTTAGGGGGTGGGGATGGGGATGTGAATGTATATTAATTATCATTTTTTCCCCTTCGAACTATGTTGACCTACATAATGTAACCAAAGTAGAGGTGCAAGACTGGCCAATTTGAGACAAGTACCGTCTCCATCTCAAGAGCCACAATATAGTTTGAATCATGCTTGTCATTGGTCGACACTCGACCCTATTAATCCATGAGTCATGACAAACTAAGAATTTGAGATCTACACGTCCATCTGTACCAGTTTGTTACTTTAACGTTTGAATTTCATAGGCCTATATTATATTTTCAAAAAAAGTTAAGTTATAACCATACGTGATCTATGACCAAAGTAATAAGAATAATATTTGGAACTGACCTTGTATCACTATCAAAAGACCAAAAAAAAATTCATTTCCGCCTCTGATCCAACCTTTCAATCACAGGAAAATATAGAATCTTCCTGAAAAAAAAAAATGTCGGCAGCTATAATAAATTTATATATGACTTTCGAAAAATGCGGGGACTTCAACTGTCTTAAATTAGACATTATGTGGGAGACTTGCTGTTAGTCCACTTATTGTAAAATAAGTATAAATTCTAAGTTTACATTTTGTTTGTAGAGAAAATTGTACCGTTGGTCTTCAACTTATTATTCTATCTATTAGCAAGTTGGTTTTTAATCTTTATAAATGAGTAAACTGATCCTCAATCTTAGGATGATGGAAGAAATAAACTTTGGAGATCGATATTATATTTGTTTTAATTGAAAATAAAGATGGCTAAGAATGACCTATATTGTGTCTTATTTGAAGGGAGCGTGCTTTTTTTTACCTCTTCGATATGATTTGACAAGTTTTGGTCCGACGGATAACAATGTGGGGAATTATTTCAATAAGTCTGGATGTAAAATATCCAGTAGCGGATGTTCGTACAACAATAATCACAGGCCCTTTAGAATTGATACATTCTATAAAGAGACTCCTTCACGTAAAATGCTTTAAATGGATACCATTTCATGTGTGGGCATATTGGGAGGCCAACCTTTGAGCTTTGCATGTTGTTCACAAATCACTAGTGGGAGACATTATTTTGCTACCTTAGAATAGTTAAAGTTACTCATTTACTGAAGTATTCATTCAAAGCAACCAACACTTCTCCTTGTGACCTTCCAACACCAAGCACCCCTTAGAGCGTCTATAATGTTATGAAATATTGGTGATGTGACAGTTCATGTAGAATAATGAGATTGTGTAGTTCAATTTTTATAAAAAAGATGGGGAGGAGAGAGAGACAGAGAGAGAAATATGAAGAATAATGAGTTGCTATATCACAAAATTAAGATGATAAATAGCATTACTCTAATGAAAAATGGACAAAGTAGACGGTAAATTTGTTCAGTTTTAAAATATTTGAAACCGACTTGATATTGGTAATAAATTGAAGATTAATTGTGCAATTTTCAAACGTTTTTATTGGCCGGTTGAAATTTTTTTCCGACTTATAAGCATACAAGTCATAGTATTAATTAATTAGTTTGGGGCTCCTGCTATTGACTTGGAGGGCTCCCCCAGCCATAAGCACAAGTGAAAACTGATTTAATAAAAAATAAAATAATGCAGATCATGCCGGTGGACTTTTTAATTATAATTTGGTGAAGTGTATAATATATTTATTAATGATCTTTTTATGACGAGTAAAACTCCTCTACCAGGTCTGGTAGAGCCCTGGTAGAGAGTTTTCTCTCTCGGGACCCACCTCAATAAAAAAAACCTCCAAAAATGTAAAAAAACCCCACCCCCTATGAGCCATTGCCTCTGTCAGGTCTTTTACCGACCTGGACTACTGCTCTTTTATGACTACTTAAAAGTAAAACTGGAGCAGAAGGGAAGTACAAATTTATTTCTTGCAAGTTAAATAGAAGTTTTGAAAAATAAATTATTCTGAACCAGAAAATTGGAAACTTATTTTTAGTATCATAACTTATAAAATTAAACAAGATTAGAAAAAGAAGTACAAGATAAAATTATGTTATAGATCAAGGGCCTGTTTGGGTCGGATTAAAATCTGATTTTAATTTAAGTCAAACAAACAATCAATATCAACCACATTTTTCATGGGTCACACATTTCAAAAACTTCTATCACAATCCACTAAAAATCTGATTTTAATCCACACCAAACACCCTCTAAAGCTAGGCTTATGCTAGCGTTACTCTATAACATCATCATATGTTAGAGAGGTAGTGACAAGAATAGTTTATGATTACAGTGTCTTCTACTAAAGTATCAACTAAATAGAGTCGACAAGATTCTAGACAATATAAAATTTATTGTGTACATGATGAAGTCCAAGACATCTAAATCATCCAAAGAGATAAAATTTAGTAATACATTTGAAGATAAATTTGTGTTTTTCGAGAGAATTGGAAAAAAAAAAAGTTAAAAAAATGAACATTCTATCTCTAAAAAGTGATTATTTCCACATAGTTTCTTCTATTTCAATTATGCATTTGGCTTTTGACTCTCGAGAAAACCAAATGCATTCTTTAATGCTTGTCTATTTTGTATGTGCACGTAGAAACAAATGAATGATGAGATTAAATTATGAAAGTCGAGACATTAAAAATAGTAAATTCTACCAAACATGATGCATGACCTAGTAGTAATAATAATAATAATAATAATTGGGAACTAACCTTACATCACTATCAAGAAGCCAAAATACATTGCCGTTTCTAATCCAGCTTTCAATCGCCGGAAAGTATACAATCTGCCGGCAGCTATAGCCTATATATGGCCGTTTGACTTTTGAAAGATGGTGGCCTCAACCGTCTGAGAGACCTATCGCTCTTTGACCACTTATTACAAAAATAATTATAATTTTAAAGTTTCTTCTTTTTTTATTCATCATTTCCCTACTAGCTCAATGAATTATTGGTCTGACTTATAAGTATATAAGTCAGTATTTAATTAATTATGTAATATGTATATGGGGAAAGCATCATTTTCCGTCCTCGTGACTTGGGGATCCCAAACACATCATAAGCCACGAGTGAAACTGATTTAATAAAATGGAGTACAAAATAATTCACAAGTTGATGACTCTGGCTTCGCACATTTACACAGCCGTTGGACTTTTTAATTATAATTTGGTCCACTTGTATAAGTATTATGAAAAATGATCCCTTTTTAACTTAATTTGGAAAAATAACTTAATTACAAAACTATTCGAGATTTAAAAAGAGATGTAATAAAATGATACGAAGAGAATGCATGACACTTGCCACTTGGGTCCATGTTACGACTTTTATTTGTTTCCTATGTAGTTGTCGGGTTTGTTGTAAAAAGAATTCGATTGAGAGTTCTTCAATGTTGCGTCGATTATTCACGCCCTACATGAATCAACGAAATGCAGATTCCATATTCTCAAATATTCATAAAATCAGCGGATGGATTTTTACTTTTCATCCCCTTTCTTCGTCTTCCGTTTCATGCTACATTATAAAAATTATCAGCTCCAGCTAAATTCTTTTCGATCACACTTTTCTAATCTTCAATATATATTAAATAAAGGGATTTTTGCAGCCTATAATGCATTTCAGGCCAGCTCAGTTTTTTAATTTTCAATCTAACATACACATGTACTGTTTCAACATAACATGACCCCAATTGCAACTCTTCAATGTTTCACTATAAATACTTCATCAAATTCAACAAATCTTGGAACATCAACTCATCTCTGTCTCTCTTCTCTGAGTTCCCTCTGTCTCTCTCTCTCTCTCATAACATGACCCCAATTGCAACTCTTCAATGTTTCACTATAAATACTTCATCAAATTCAACAAATCTTGGAATATCAACTCATCTCTGTCTCTCTTCTCTGAGTTCTCTCTGTCTCTCTGTCTCTCTCTCTCTCTCTCTCATAAGACAGAGAAGAGAGTTTTTGGCAAGCCCGCTCACCACAACAAAGCCCTTGGTAAAAAAAATAAAATCCATATTTTCAGAGTTTGTGTCATAAAGACAAGCCCAGTTGCCAATAAAATACCTTCCCTGTTGAGTCAAGTAGCCTCAAGATCATCAAAATGGCCTTTTTGAACAGATCATATGCGTATTCGAAGATGGAAATGTTTGACCCGGAAGAAAAAAAGCATCAAAGGGCACAATTCTTGATTTACAAGGCTTTGCAGAAAGCAGAAATTAGGAGATCAAGACCTTCATGGCTGAGAGTGAAAATGTTCAAGTTGAAGATCAAGATTGGTAAAAGATTTAAGACACTGAGAAAGAGTGTTGGAGTAACCTTAGCTTCGGCTAAAACTGGTTTCTACAAGAAAATTACTTGTCAATTGAAATCTTGGAAGCGACTTATTCATGGAAGAGAGGGAATAATTAGAAGTCTCCCACCAATAACCATTTGAAGTCTCTTCCTCTCCCTCTTATATTTTTCTTGTTTTTTTCACTTGGATGTTGAGATTGATGATACATGATAAATTACATTTTACATGCACGGAATGGATTGTTAATATTGTTGATATAGTGCTATGAATCTTTCAAGGATAGATATGAAATTCAGTGCTGCCACAGTCCAATATTTTAAGATCGATTCAGGGTGTGAGATAAAAAGGTTGTCTCGTCTTAAGTTATAGTGTGTGTTTGAGCCATATTATTTTGGAAGAATGTATTTTCGAATAGTAAATTGATGGAGGATATGTGGTTGAAAAAGAAGGAAAAGTTATTGATGTGATGAAAAATACCATTTTATTGAAGAATGTGTGATTGAAAATGAGTTGAATAATGAAAATGAAAATGAAAATTTTAATATATACCAAACATGGGCATAATTAAGCCATGGGCCGGTCTATGGCCTACTCTTGAGACGCGAGTTAGCCCCCTCTTTGACTGACAATCATTATTTGAAAACTCTTTTTTTTTTCTTTAATTTTATATATTGACTTTCAACTACACATTTTCATAGTAAAATATTCTGCACGTAAACCTAAAATTTTTCCCTACTTTTTAACTACACATTCTTTAAAAATCACTATTCAAAATATTTTTTTTAAATAATGATTGTCAAATAGGGGCTTAATGAAAAAATATCAACATGTAATATATTCTTTTTTAACCACTTAAATTTTTATATTAGATAGTTCAACACACGATTTTATAAGAACTTTGAACAATTGAGTAGGAGCTCGCGGTTCTCACTGTGTAGCATAATATTTTAAAAACAATTCAATAATATTTGCTCCAGTTGAAAAGGAACTTTTTAGCCTATGCGCCCAAGTTCCCAACTCAAAATCCATGAAAAAATATAAATGCTCATACTTGTATATAGGGCTTAGGTTAGTGACCATGTTTGGTGTTTAATTTCGTTCATTAATAAAAGTTAAGACGCGGGAAGAATCGTGTTAAAGGGTGGAGAAAGGTATGTTTGGCATGTTAGAGAGTTTTGAGCTTAGAATGCGACGAGATTTTGTTTAAAATTGAACATTATGATCGCTCAATCTCCCTATAAGACACTATATGAACATAGAGAAATCCGCGAAATATTTTGCATTTTAAACTTGGACAAGGAAACTCCATGATTGGCTACAGGATCGAGCTGCGCAAGTTTTCTATTTTAACACGATATTTCAATCAATTTTGCTTCTATCTTTTCGATAATCGATAGGTGGCTCAACAAGATTCAAGATATATATATCACAAATTGTTTTGAGTCACACGAAATTAAAAGTCACAACTAAAGAAAACTTTTGTGAGTAATCGGGTCCACGATATATGTTTGAGCGTTCTAGTTTCAGTTGAAAAAGTAGCGAGTAGGAAAAACATTGTATTGTGAGTTTTCCTAGACAAATAAAGTCATTTTCCTTTTGTTCATCTATATTTTGCCAAAGCGCGCATCTTTCTGACTTGTTTATATATACATAAAGAAAATACTATGGGTACATAATTGTACCCATTGGAGGTGTCCACGACGCCCCCTATTGGGTGGGCGCAGGCACAATCCTATATATGTATAACAAAAAAATCACAATTTATTCACATCTCCAACACTACTCGTAAGGACATAAAATTTAGGAACAAAACAAGCATGGAGAGTTTGTACATTAATGCATCCTTATTTATTACAGCCATTGTACTTCGTAACTGTCCGGTTGTCTCGCCTTAACTATACATATTTGCATACAGCCATACACATTGATAATTTCCCCAGCTAATGTCCAATCTTAAAGACTGTTCACATATAAGATTTTTTCAAATCTTTTTCCACGTCATAAAAATCTAATTTAATTTATCACCGTCAGTTCTGAACTCACAAAAATAAATTAAAAGAACTACCACGTGCCACATGGCTTCTGTTCCACGGGTTTAAATAATTAAATTATATTAACATTGTATTTTTATTTCCAATTAATTTAGATCTCAAAGTTGTGCTGAGTCGACGAGTTCAGCACTTGAGAGGATGAGTTCATGACTTAGAGTCGAGAGTCGAGACCAAAGACTAGATGAAGTTGAACACCACAACGTAGACTAGATGGAGCCAACTAGACAACTCCTAAAGCATTCGATTTGTTTGTTGAACAATTACTGCCCAAAAAATACTCGAAAGACTTGAAATTTTGCAATGAATTGATCATATCATCAAGACTAATATACACAACCCTAAAGCATCCTCTTACGTAACTTCTATAGACAATTCAATGTTTTAGTTGTTCAAAAAAATATGTTTCAAATTTGGTAAGGAAAATCCACAATATCAATAACAATGAGTGTAAATTTATGACTCAAATCACTCTCAATCCACAATATCAATAACAATTTTAAAATGATATTTGAAAATTTACTTCTTTGTTCCAATCGGTTCGAAATGTCGCCCAGAGCAATATGATGGTTTGCATCATTGTTCCTTCAATCATTCCGGACCATATTCCTTACAAGCATATATATGTATTCAATACAAGCTCATAGCATCATCAATCGTAGGAGAATGCATTGAAGATATCGCAATTCAATGTTTTAGTTGTTAAAAAAAAAAAAATCGTTCAAATTTGGGTAAGGAAAATCCACAATATGAATAACAATGAGTGTAAATTTATGAGTATGCATCAATATAATTTTCTCACTCACTCTCAATTCTTCAGAAGTGACTCTT
The DNA here is from genome assembly GCA_903798395.1 of Fraxinus floribunda. NCBI lineage: Eukaryota > Viridiplantae > Streptophyta > Magnoliopsida > Lamiales > Oleaceae > Fraxinus > Fraxinus floribunda. The sequence continues at coordinate 533 of CAIGRS010210212.1, read as the reverse complement.
TTATATCTTTCCACTTGTCAAGACGTTCTTTGCATTCTCCACCTAAAAATTCAGAGTCTGTTTGTCTCTCATTTTGGGAAAAGAAATAGAGTTTTAAATATTATTTTTTGGAGAATGTATGGTTGAAAAGTAAAGTAATTTTATTGGTTTGTGTATAGAATATTTTATTGAGTGAATATGTGGTGAAAATTGTTTACTGTAGCAAACAATGTTTGAAAAAATAGATGACAAACGAGGACTCAGTAGTTATTTATTCATCAAAATAATTTTACTGAATCTTTCTAGTAGATGTAACAAGTTCAAAATGATATTTGAAAATTTACTTATTTGTTCCAATCGGTTCGAAATGTCGCCCAGAGCAATATGATGGTTTGCATCATTGTTCCTCCAATCATTCCGGACCATATTCCCTACAAGCATGTATATGTATTCAATACAAGCTCATAGCATCATCAATGTGTTTGATTCTTGATTGGACGCAATAGCAAACAATTTACTTAATTTCTTTAATTTTCTTCAATAATGTTAGATCG
>CAIGRS010210156.1:0-13341 GCA_903798395.1 Fraxinus floribunda | reverse complement strand
GTGCCACGTGTGCAGGGTGGAGTGGCTTAAAGACCTTCTTCTGTTGGTCACGTTAGACCTATTTTTTGAGGTCAACATCATGCCTATCCAATATATAGAGTCCAGTGTCACTTGATTTATTTACAATTTTGATTAATAAAATTTAATTATAAGTATTTTTTAATTAGTTTCTTTCCGAGCACAATTAAAACAGGGGACTGAGGAGGCACATAATAACAGTTTGAAAAGTAAACAAGAAGAATGAAGAACCAATACAATTCGGACATTATCGTACTTTGACTCACCCGACCTTAACAACGTCCTAACGGCACCGTCACCCTGGCCCAGACGCATCATTCAGTGCAGGTTTTTACCTCTCCTAGTCCTAGGCTACACCTACAGCCACACAAGGACACAACCCACCTCACGAGAATTCACAAAACAAACCCAAATACGCGTTTTCATTTCTTGTTCTCTCTCTCTCTATTTACAGCAAATTGCGGTATGTCAACGTTTTTGTATCTTTTGACCAAAAAAGAGATCAAGAAATTAAAGGGTTGATAGTTGAGAAAAATAGGGAGACTTTTTGTATTGTTGAAGGTTGATAAAATAGAGTGAAGATGAGGATTGTGAGGACTATTGATTCTTCTGTGTGTGCTGGTCTCTGTGGATTCTTGGTCGTGGAAGCTTATCCCAAAAGGTATTCTTCCAAGATCCCGTCAGATTTGGTCCTTTTCTTGGGCCTTGGTTTCATAGACTGGTAATATTCATATATAGATACAGAAAGATTAAGTTTATTGCGGATAGGATTTTCCTTTTGAGTGTATGGATTTGATGGATCTGATTCACTCTCTCCCACCTGTGTTTGGAGGGTTCATGGAGATTCTTGGCTTTGGGTTAGATGTGGGTTTCATATAGCTTTTTATAATTTTTCTCAATTACATTGCAGGTGTTGAAGTTTTACTTATTTTGGCATACCCCTTTCTGTTTATTTCTCGTTCTTGATTTTCTTGATAATATTGTTGCCGTTTTCAATTTTAATAATTTAGGGGGGAAAGAGTTGGGTTAGGAATTCAATTTCCTTTTGACCTAAGGGTTGTAAAATTTAGTTTGAGGGGTGTAAGTTGTTGAACTTGAAACATTTTGGGATGAACAAATTAAGATTCTGATGAAGATGGGATTTGTATCTGGGATTGACGGTCTGTATAAAGATTAGTATTTTGTCAAAATGTTTATTGGGATGAAGTTTGTAGATACACTTTTCGAAAATTGATCAAAGACGAGGGTTATTTTGAGATGGAAGATAGTCTGCTGACAGCTTTATCAATGGAGAATCATCACCCTTCAACCCTCTTATCCATGGACTCAAGTGTCTCATCGTCACATGAAGACCTAGACCTCGAAATGAGTCGCCAAGTTGTATTAACCTGTCCTCCTGATATCAATTTACCCCTTTCAGCCGAGCGAAGCCCCCCTCCACAGCCTTGGAACCATGAACACTGTGATATTCTTGACGTTGGACTAGGTTCCCAGATGTACGAGACTGAAAGTTTTCTCAGTATCCCCAAAGTGGGGAGGAAATGTGCAAAAAGGATTGATAGCATCTGGGGCGCTTGGTTCTTCTTTAGCTTTTACTTTAAGCCTGTATTGAATGAGAAATCAAAGGCAAAGATAATTCGTGACAGTAATGGGATTTCCGGGTTTGATAAATCTGATCTCCAGCTCGATGTTTTCTTGGTTCAGCATGATATGGAAAATATGTATATGTGGGTTTTCAAGGAAAGGCCTGAGAATGCTCTGGGAAAGATGCAGCTCCGGAGTTATATGAATGGGCATTCTCGTCAGGGAGAGCGACCCTTTCCGTTTAGTGTTGATAAAGGTTTTGTTCGATCTCATAGGATGCAACGTAAGCATTACAGGGGACTCTCAAACCCTCAATGTGTTCACGGCATCGAAGTGGTTCCATCACCCAACCTCAACGGTCTCAATGAAGATGACCTAAAAAGATGGACCGAACTCACAGGGAGGGACCCGAACTTCACTATTTTACATGAAGCTAGTGATTTCAGTTCCTGGAGAAATCTGCTGAACACCGAGATTGAACTTGAGAGGCCGCCACCTCTTATAAAGAGTAGTCCACATTCCCACTCGAAGAAATTGCTTAATGGATCTGTGTTAAATCTGTCGACTCAGACATCTAACCATATCAATGGGGAAGCGATGGATCTGTCACCCATCAGCAACAAGAGGAAGAAGGATTTCTTCTCACAAGGTAATGATGATGATCGATATTTGGAAATAACAGATCCTTCCGAACGTATCCCCGATTTGGAAATTCACCCAAATGAGCCACACTGGCTGAACGAATTTAGTGGGGTGCTGAGAAACGTTCATGGACCTGTTACGGCTGCCAAAACAATCTACGAGGATGAAGAAGGTTATTTGATTGTAATCAGCTTGCCTTCCGTAGATCTTCAAAGGGTGAAAGTTTCATGGAAGAACACACTCACACACGGAATCATCAAGGTCTCCTGCATTAGTACATCTCGCACACAATTTATCAAGAGACACAACCGAACTTTCAAGCTAACAGATCCATCATCAGAACACTGCCCTCCGGGAGAATTTGTCAGAGAAATCCCACTTTCAACCCGAATTCCTGAAGATGCTAATATAGAAGCATATTATGATGGACCAGGAACAGTGCTCGAAATACTGGTGCCAAAACTTCGTGCAGGACCAGAAGAACATGAAGTTCGTGTTTGCCTTCGTCCTCACCATGTGGGTAATGATCTTAAGTTGACATAGATATGTACCTGATGAAATGCAATTATTATGAATGGCTCTCCATTTTGCAGTAATGTCGTGTACTTATATTTGTTACCAATGGAACCGATTATGCATTTAAAACTCCTTGTATCTGTTTCCATAATAGCTATGGGTTTGTTCCTATGTATCTAACTAGCTGTGATTATTTCTCCTATTACTATTGCTTTTGCTATTATATTATCAGTTAATTTATTCTTACCTCTGCCATATAATTATTACTCAGTTGGAATGAAGCAAATAAGTATCAATCAAGACTACCATTTTTGTTGTATTTTCTCCCTGTAAATTGTGATTTAGGTTTAGTACCATCTCCTGTTGATACTGTAAATGATCTTCTATGAATGATTTATCAGATGGCTTATGGATTCATTTCATGGGCAGTCGTATAGTATTTTAGCATTAGGACCAACTATGAACAGTTTATGCTGTGGCTCTTGTAGTGCTTTTTTTAATGTTCCATTCCACAAATTTTGTCCACATGCGTCCGTCCTGATTATTTCCATTAGCCAATGTAGCTATAGACTATAGTGATTTCAAATCCTATAAGCACTTTTTGGTTCTTGTACTGGATCGCTGTGAATCCCATTTGCCCCATTGGCCAATAAGGTCGAGAAGTAATACTGTATTCATGGCACGAATAAGGCACCTTCTAGCTCAGCAGCTTTATGGTTGAGCTTGAAGTAGCTTCAACTCCTAGGAGAGCTCATGTTATCCCCAGCATATTTTTGATACATTGGACGAGAGCTAAGAACTTTGACGTTGAGTGGCTCATTGCATGCCATTAGCCGTAGGTTGAGTGATTCCACCACATTGGGCAATTATGTTTGGTCGAACTTGACAGCTTGTGTTCTTATAATTGTATGCCTTCATGCAGGACACCATTTTATGTGGAGCCCCCTAGAAGGCAGGTTCTAGCGAAACTACTTTCCCTTGATAATTGATATTAGTGATAAGAGAAAGGGACTTCAACGATAAGGCAAGTTCACTAGTGGTGTTATTTCCACCATTTGACTAGAAAAAGATGGAGAAAAGGTTAAATCTGATAGGTGTAGAAAGGGGTGAGAAAGGATATGGCTTGTTTACTTAACTATGGAACAACATGTCCCACTGCTTTAATAATTCAAGTTAGTTGAAATAACTGTTAGGTGATGCATTGCATGAAAAGACTTTAATGATTTGAGATTCAATTGATTGTGAGGGCTGTCAAATTTTGAATGTTCAAAGTACTGACATTCTCAAGTTAAAAAAAGGATTCAATCTTGGCGTCTCTTTTGTTGGTATTTGGGTTAAAAATTAGGGAGTTCTCTTTTTCGTTTTCATGTCGTTTTCTGTTTTCGATTTTTCAAAACAGTGAAAACGCATTCTTTTATCCATTTTCGAAAATGAATTTAAAAAAAAAAAAAATTGTACTAAAAACTCGAAACGTCAAAAGACGTTTTGAGTATTTTCTAGCCAAAACAAGAAAATGAATCAAAACGTGAAAAACACACCCAAATTAAAAAACAACCTTCCTATACGTGAGCTTATCTCTCACATATCCTCTCCCTCGTAAGATTCATTCCAAAGCAGTTGTTCTCTAGGGTTTGCTCTGCCTTTCCATTCCTTTATTGTGGTAGATTGAAGAATAAAAGGCTCATCCTCATCTCCTATCCTCGTCTCCTATTTTCTGCTCAATACCATCTTCAAATCTAGGTATTTCTTTGGTGTTATTTTCTCTGGACAGAATTGGATTTTTTTAATTTTTTTTCTTTGGTGTTTTAAAGCGTTCAAGAGTATAATGAGATTATTTTGCTAAATCTGTAAGAATGATAAAATGTTTTGTTAAAATATGTTAAAAGAAGACAGCGCAGGGTGTGAATTGATATTAAAATTCACCTGATCAAAACCCTTGTGGCAGCGGATTATTTGGGGCTGCTGCAGGTGTGTAGACTTGATCCATTTGGGCAGTTGGGATCAGATTAGAGTTTGAATTCATTGAATTCTAACTATTTGTTAATAATTTGATCCAAGGGGACAGCAACTTTTGGTTTTTAGTTATAATGAAGTTCTTTGTTGAAGGTTTGAATTGCCAATTAAGATCTGTTTCCATGACATTGATATGATCAGAATTAGTACATGGATATGATGACCATTCTTAATTTTATGTTTGATAGAATTTGTGGTATGTGACTATAGGAGTGTTTGATGCACATTTTTTGAGAAAAGAATACATTTTATGGTATGATATGATGGAAAACATGTGGTTGAAAAATAAGTAAAAGTTTTGAATTTGCGTGTAATATTAAATTATTAAAGAATTGTATGGTTAAAAATGAGTTGAAAAAAATGAATTTTAAGAAGAATGTAAGATCAAGCATGGGCTATAATTAAATACATTGATATGTCCTCAAATCGTCTAGGAATGACTTATATATTTCTTGATAAAACACAGGTTGTCACAGAGTTAAGAATAAGGAACCAATGTCATGGTTGGATGAGAATGAACACGCTTTTATCGAAATTATTTACGAAAAAGTTAAATCAAACGCATTACAATGTTCTAAATTCACGAATGACGAATGGAGCAGGATCAATGAAACCATTATAAACTTCAACAAAAATGGATTACGGCATAGATAGATTAAAGGGAAAGTGGAACTGCTTGAGTAAAAGATTCATCACATGTTCTTTGAACTTTTGGGAAATAGAGGTGTTACAAGGGATCGAAATACTAACAAAGTTAATGTTGCAGAGGAAGTTTGGCAACACTTTTATATTGTATAATTATATTTAGAATATTTTCGTCATTATGCTATTTAAAATACTATATTAATATTTAAATCATTAAAATTTATTAAATAATCAATTTCCTTGAATAAAATATTATAAAAAAATATTCTCAAATTTTCAAAATAAACGCGTTTTCCAATTGAGAAACAATTTTCTAAAATGACAAAATGAACGTTCAATAATTTCAAAACAGACACTTAAAACACAAAATTCAAAATGAATTCAAAACTCAAAATTAAAAACTGAAAACACAAGAGAACGCCCCTAAGTAATTTTCCCTTTTATTTATATAATAAAATAAAAGAATTAGTTATTTTAAAATTTATTTCATAAAAATACCATGCATTTGCAAAACATCTCATTAATTGCTTGAGTGCTTTAATTTGTACCACCACAACTGTCTTCATGTTTTTAATCATTCGTTCACAATTTCACATCCTCGCCAAAATCTCCATTTTATACTGCTATTAGGGAGCAACTAAAGCAACAAATTTCATAGCTATAAATATATTTATACTGATTATGTCATAATTATTAACATGAGAACGGAGATCCTCATTATAATCAAATACCAGAAAGTGTAGTGAAGATGCCACAAAACAGAAGTATCGTGCACTTACGAAGATATATTCTAAACAATTCGTAAAGATACCCTAATATCCAGAAATAATACCACTTTTCCAAAGAAAAGTATTGTCAAAACGGGCAGACACAAAATGATTAACAAAAATTGACGATAATAAAATATCACATAAAGAACACAAGTCAGGATTTAGTCGACTTCCTCAATCTTGGGACCAGCTCCACTACCACTAGGGGCAGGACTATCGTCATCCATGGCAGCACCACCCATACCGCCCATATCACCACCCGCACCCTGGTACATCTTCGCGATGATGGGATTGCAGATGCTTTCCAGCTCCTTCATCTTGTCCTCAAACTCATCTGCCTCAGCTAGCTGGTTCCCATCTAGCCACTGGATGGCCTGCTCAATGACATCCTCAATCTTCTTTTTATCAGCTTCAGGGAGCTTGGATGCAATCTTCTCGTCCTTAATAGTGTTCCTCATGTTGTATGCATAGTTCTCCAAAGCATTCTTTGCCTCAACCTTCTTCTTGTGTTCCTCATCCTCAGACTTGTACTTCTCTGCTTCCTGAACCATCTTCTCAATATCCTCCTTTGAAAGTCTGCCCTTGTCATTGGTAATTGTGATCTTGTTCTTCTGCCCGGTGGTCTTGTCCTCGGCAGAAACATTCAAGATACCATTAGCATCAATGTCAAAGCACACTGTGATCTGAGGAACTCCCCTTGGTGCTGGAGGAATGCCCGAGAGCTCAAATTTACCGAGCAAGTTGTTGTCCCTAGTCCTTGTTCTCTCCCCTTCAAATACCTGAATCAACACGCCTGGCTGGTTGTCCGAGTAGGTAGAGAATACCTGCTCCTTCTTGGTTGGGATGGTAGTATTCCTTGGAATCAACACAGTCATTACCCCGCCTGCAGTTTCCAGACCAAGGGAGAGAGGAGTAACATCCAAAAGTAGAAGGTCCTGCACCTTCTCATTACCCTCACCACTCAAAATTGCAGCTTGAACAGCAGCACCATAAGCAACAGCCTCATCGGGGTTGATACTCTTGCAGAGCTCCTTGCCATTGAAAAAGTCCTGCAACAATTGTTGAACCTTGGGAATCCTAGTAGAACCACCAACAAGGACAACATCATGGATTGTGCTTTTATCCATCTTGGCATCCCTCAAACATTTCTCAACTGGCTCCATACACTTTCTAAACAGGTCCATGTTAAGTTCTTCAAATCTGGCACGAGTGATGGTGGAGTAGAAATCAATACCCTCATAGAGAGAGTCAATCTCGATGGTTGTCTGGGCAGTGGATGAGAGAGTCCTCTTCGCTCTCTCACAAGCAGTCCTCAACCTCCTCAGAGCCCTGGGGTTACCGCTGATGTCTTTCTTGTTCTTCCTCTTGAATTCTTGAACAAAGTGATTGACCATTCTGTTGTCGAAATCCTCACCTCCAAGGTGAGTATCACCAGCAGTGGCCTTCACCTCAAAGATACCCTCCTCGATGGTAAGAAGAGAGACATCAAAAGTACCACCACCAAGATCAAAGATCAGGACATTCTTCTCACCAACACTGGTTGCCTTCTTGTCAAGCCCATAAGCAATGGCAGCAGCTGTGGGCTCATTGATGATGCGCATCACATTGAGACCAGAAATAACACCTGCATCCTTAGTAGCTTGACGCTGGGAATCATTGAAGTATGCTGGGACAGTGACCACAGCATTCTTGACAGTTGAACCAAGGTACGCTTCAGCAATTTCTTTCATCTTTATTAACACCATGGAAGAGATCTCCTCAGCTGCAAATTGCTTCTCTTCGCCCTTGTAGTTAACCACTATCATTGGCTTGTCAGCAGCTCCAGGGATGACCTTGAAGGGCCACAACTTGATATCACTCTGTACAGAGGCATCACTATATCTCCTACCAATTAACCTCTTAGCATCTGCAAATGGGCAAACATCATCAGTGTACGGATTTTAGAGAGACAGGAAAGACTTGAAGCTTACAAGGCCAGTTAGAAACACAGAAACGAGTAAAACCATAGTTCTAATAGCATTGATGGGCTATGGGGCATCACAAATAACCTTGTATCTTTCAGCATATAGAAAACATATAACTTGGAAATAATGATTACATATTGACAAGTCCAAAGAAATCATCAAATTTGTTTGCAAAAACCATTACACTCGTCCTTTTAACATGCAAACAAGGACTATCATACTCTGTTACTACAGTATAGGAGCTCTGAATAAAAACTCACAAGGAAAAGAACGAGAACTTTGGAGTTAACATGAAATTCCAATCTTCATTCAATTATAATGTAACTGATTGAACCTTTGCTCATATCGTAGGTTGCGTGTTTTTGTTGTGAGTTTTTAAAGGCAAAATAAAAACACACTATGACAACTGCATAATATGAAATTATAATCTTCACACTCAATTATGATGCAATTGGTTGTACCACTTGCTCATCGAGTAAGCTGCATGTTTTAGTTTTCTTTTTATGAATTTAAAGGTAAAATGAAACACATTATGACAACTGCTAATTTAGCTCCTCTTACGATGAAAATATTTAAAACAAAACTCAGGTGTACTCTGTGAATACCAACTCTGGTAAACAGTGTGAAAGTTCCGCATGGGTCTAAGAGTACAAACAAGAACAAATATGAAAATTCCTATTTCTCCTAGATCTAAAATCAAAGGATTGCAGTTCCACCAATAGATAATAATTGCAAGCAGGCATGATTAATACCCAGATCTGCAAAATACAATTTTTATGTAACATAGATCTAATTTTTGTTCAACAAAAGAAGGCAAATTTTCACATATAAGCATTCACATTAATTATTGATTACAGGTCAACGTGGATTAAAAAAAAAAAAAAAGGCTGATGTAATCTCTTTTATTGCGGCATAACAGAATCTACAAATCTAGACATTAGATCAAAACACAAACAATGAAATAACGGATCAGAAATTAACAATTACACAGTACTCCTATTCAACCATATTACAAACATAGATCTGGGGAAACAAAGCAAAAATATAAATACAGAGCCGTTCATGTATAGATAGTGGAACAAAGGGAGCACAGATCTTACCAAAAACGGTGTTGATTGGGTTCATGGCGACCTGGTTCTTGGCGGCGTCACCAATAAGGCGTTCGCTATCGGTGAAGGCAACATAAGACGGCGTTGTTCTGTTACCCTGGTCATTGGCGATGATTTCAACACGGTCGTGTTGCCAGACGCCGACGCACGAGTATGTTGTTCCTAGATCTATTCCAATTGCCGGTCCTTCTCCTTTTCCTGCCATTGTTGTTCTTTGAGTCGGCGAGTTTGAGATTAAAAAAAAATGGGAGAGATACGTTCAGAGAATTTTAGGGTTTTCGATCGAGGATTAGAAAATAGAATCGAGGTGCAGAGAGTATTTATACGAGTAGCAGCGCGTTGGCTTTCGTGTTCTAGAATGTTCGAAAAGCCTAATTATTTTACTGCCGTTGGATACGACTGTGTCACGGAAGTATCTGACGGTGTGAGATTAATTTTTGTTTTGCCTCCTTCCGCCACTTGATTGGCTCGGCCGGTTCTCCACTTGTGGTGGGACAGGGAACAAGTCAGGATCTTTTTGGTTAAATGACTCGATTGGTCACTGAAAGTATACCCTTGTTTTAATTTAGTCCTCAATCTTTAATTTATTTCAAATTAATCACTTGAGGATATTTTGTGTTTCAAATTAGTCGCTTCGTCCATTGCGACCTTCAGAATTAATGGGATTGCCAAGTTGGAAAATTTTGACGTGGAATTAAAAATGATGTTAATTTTAATTATTGCTATTTAACATCAATGGTTAAAGATACTGATTTAAAATGCAACAGATGAGAAAACAGAAGTTTGTTAAGAACACCACGAAAAACAAATAAAATAAAAGGAGAAGAGACGAAGAATGTATAATTCAACCTATTTAGACTCATTCAAATGTAAATAATGAAATGAAAACATAAAATTATATTTGCAATCGTTCCATTGGTAAAATAATTTTACACTCTTTTTCTTTCACTTCCAATTAATGAAAATTCATTGACACTGTGGTGTAAACACTCCATTGGTTCAACTCTTCATCTTTAACTTGTACTCTTGTTTGATGAGTCCATATTTGGCCTTTTTACCTTTAGCGGGTTTTTTCGTTGCAATTTTTTCTTTTGCAGATTATTACCTCTTTCGTGTGCCTAGAAAGCAAGTTGATCCGAAGTCGTGGCAATGTTGATAATCTACGTGCGCCAAAAGACGAACTCGAAGTTTCCTTCAAAATTCTGTTTTATGCGAAAATGAATTCTTCAAATACACCTTCAAAATAACTACACTTCGTAAGGATTTTAATATCTCGGAGAACTCATTCAATTTGCAGTTTTGCACCAAAGTTCTTTCAACTGTTACATATAGCTTCAACAATCCTCCCCAAACGTTTCACTCATTGCTTCAGCGATAATTTCATGCATAGCTCCTATACAAAAATGTTAATAACATCACTAATTTTTTTGTATTGAATAACGAAAATATAAAAAGAAAAGAGACGAAGAGTGGGTCAATTCGAATAAATGTAGATCTCTCAAGGATAATAATTTGAGGAATTTAAGAACGTATCCAATTGTCTTTATTTATTTTTAAAAAAAAAAATCATTCTTGATCACAATGAAGAGCATATCTAAATTTGAAGTGAAACATCTTTTATACACTACAACGCATTCTTTAATTTTTGCTCTTTATTTTAATTTTTAAAATAATCATTTATTGTTTTCCCCCCTCATTTTACAATTAACGTATAATATTTTAAATGTCAATAACATGTATAATTCAAGTTGTGGAGTGTGGACTGTGGAGCATAGAAACTTTCAATTTTATTAAATGCAATCATGATAAAATACAAATATAGAGCAAATTTGACTTTTCAAATTTAGGCCCTGTCTGTTTGAGATTTTATCCCCAATTAGAATTGATTTTCTTCCCGTTACCCAACAAGGCAGCTTGCCATTTTTGAACTTTCTTCTCTAAAGTGGCCCCCACATGTTGACTTAAACGGTCTAATTTTCACTCAAATTTTGGAGAAAATCTCAAACATACAGGCCCTTAAAGAGTTGCACTTTCAATTTCTAAAAGTTAAAATAATAAATTTAACGGAGCACAATTTCAAGATTTAAAAAAATCATCTCGATTTAAAGAATTTCTAGAAAATGCTCTAAGCATCCTAATTACAAACAAGAAGATTATAGAAATAATTTCTCAACGTTTCTTTCTTTGATTCAGTATAAATAAATAAAAAATAAATAAAATGGACATGTTTCCTTAATATTTAGGAGCACTAATTAACTTACTATCCTAACTCCTAAGCTAATTAAAATAAAACTACTAATAACACCCGATTTAGACTAATTCAATGCGATGGATGGGTGACTAAAATGAAACACAATATGAACCTGGCTGATTAATTCGAAATATATTAAAGATGAGTGATCTTCATAGTTTTAGCCCATGTTTGGCGTGGATTAAAATAAGATTTTTTTTAACAAATTTTAATTTCATTAAATTTAGCCCTATAAAACCAATTTTTTAAAATTTTCATGCTTACTTTTATTTTATATTTAAAATACTTTTTATTTTTTTTACAATACATTATTTTAAAAAATTATTATTTAAAATTCCATTTTTTTCCCAAAATGATGCCCATCAAACATTGTGTCGGTAGTTGTCATAAATTAGTTAATTATCATTGTATTCAATTCACACGTTTCCAAATTGTGAATATGATCTGAAAATAGAGCGTCAATTGGCAGATTCAAAATTTCAAATGCGTTTTGCTGGGTCCCAAGTCCCAACTTGTGCGTACAACATTGACTATGGGCCAGGCAGGCGGCTTACCGACTTGATGCTCGACAAAAAAAAATTTAGCCCTCGTTTGGCACCCATTCATTTCTCTTTCTCTTTCTTATTCTCATTTTCATTTTTCATTTCAACCACACATTCTCCTAATAAAATAATATTACACATAAATCAAAACTTTTCATTACTTTTCCACCACACATTCTTACATCAATCACTATTCTAAAAAAAATTTTCAATCCAAAATGAGTTTCAAACAGGGGCTTAATCTTCACAAGGATTAAAATTTTAAATTTTAGCCCATGTGTTGGTGCACATTTTGAGTTCAAAAATATATTTTTTTGTTTGATATGATTGGGATTATGTGGTTTAAAAAAAAGAAAAAATATTATTTTATTGAAGAATGTGTGGTTGAAAATGAGTAAAAAAAAATGAGAATGAAAAAAATATTTTTGGCTCAAACATGGACTTAGAGAGTGTTTGGTACACATTAAAATGAAAGAATGCATTTTTTTGTGATGCTCGACAAAAAAAATTTAGCCCCCGTTTGGCACCCATTCATTTCTCTTTCTCTTTCTCATTCTCATTCTCATTTTTCATTTCAACCACACATTCTCCTAATAAAATAATATTACACATAAATCAAAACTTTTCATCACTTTTCCACCACACATTCTTACATCAATCACTATTCTAAAAAAAATTTTCAACCCAAAATGAGTTTCAAACAGGGGCTTAATCTTCACAAGGATTAAAATTTTAAATTTTAGCCCATGTGTTGGTGCACATTTTGACAAGTTTTTATATAAAAAAAACAAACTATACTAACCCTAATACACCAAATTTTTTTTCCTTTTTATAATAAAATAACTTCTTACACCAACTTTTACTCATTTTTTTTTACTCTTACTTTTTTTATAAAAACCGAGTTTGTACCTGAATCTCTCACAAACCATGTGTAATTTTACTTTCTTACGTAAAAATTGAAGTGATGTGAAGATTCTGTGGTTGAAAAAGAAGGAAAATTTATTGATTTGATGGAAAATATTATATCATTGAAGAATGTGTGGTTGAAAATCAGTAGAAAAATGAGAATGAAAAAAATAATGTGGGACAAACAGGTGTATCAAATTCAATAATTAGAGCTCGTTTGAGCCCATTTTTTAAGAATGCTTCTTGAAATGAGTTAATTTTACAAATGGTCACTGAAGTTACCTGAAAATTTCAAAACGGTCACTGAAGTTTCAACGTTTCAGAAACGGTCACTGAAGTTTGAAATTTTTTTCACGAATGGTCACTGAATTTTCAGATTTT